>SSSI01007539.1:0-52222 GCA_004796505.1 Oryzaephilus surinamensis | reverse complement strand
TTAACATTTTTTAGATGACTTCCACGCTTCAACGTTTTATAAAGTAGAAATATCTTTATATTTTTCCGTTACTATTTGCGCCTCTTTCGACTAAAGATTCAACGTTTTAGTAACGTTGTTTGTGAGCACTAATTCAACTTAAAAGTTATATTGGGTATTTTACCACTAGATGGCTGTATGCATTAAAGCTTACTATAATGTTCTTAAACAATATGTATATAAGTTAGGCTATTTGAGTTCAACGTTTTAGTAACGTTGTTTGTGAGCGCTAATTCAACTTAAAAGTTATATGTTGGGTATTTTACCACTAGATGGCTGTATGCATTATATCTTACTATAATGTTCTTAAACGATATGTACATATATAAGTTAAGCTATTTGAGTCTAATTTCAGAGCATTTTGCTCTCGGATTTTTCAAGTCGCTCATTGTACTTGAATAAAGTATGCGACATGCAGAAATACTGGAATTTGAGTACTTACTGGTTTAAATATCAGTAAGTTCAACTTTCATTTTTGTATACATACATATGTATATAACATTTCAGTAACAATTTTGTGGTTACTTTAACACTGAATTGATTGTTGAAAAGTAGTTTGCTTAAAACATTTATATCCTATATACACTAGTCGTTGAATTATAGTTGTTTGCAAGGTATATATTTAATTTAATATGAATGTTGAATAGAGGTTGAATTTTTAGTTTAATTATACTATAATTCAATTTCTACATTGATATAAGTTATCCGTTGAAATATAGTTTAGTACAAAGTGTATATTTATTTTAATATAAGTGTTGAATAATAGTTGTTTTCAACGTTACAGATAACGTTGACTCGAGCGACATTCGTCCTGTTTAGCAACGTTTGGTTTTTAAAATTTTTTCCACGTTGAATCTACGTACCCATGTTTACTGGGGTTATAATAAATTGAACAATGGAAGAAATATTGTTATTTTTAAATTAAATCTGTCATGATAAATATATCTTTGAAAATCATTTTTTCTGCTATAAAATAACGACAAATAATTACAATATATTTATTATCATATGAAAATATTAACCTTTTTTGTATAACCGGAGAACCGGACGTTTTTGGAGCGAGTAGCGAATCAGTTTTATAAAAACTTTAATAATAAAGTTTTCAAACTCTCTTTATTATACTTTCTTATTATATAAAAATAAATTTCATAAAAGCTGGGAAGCTATTTTTTAATGTTTTCTAAGTTAATACACTTCCGTTAAGGGTGCTACGGATAAGTGCTTATTCTTACTAAAACAAAGTCAAAAACGGTAGTTGCCTTAGCAACAATGCCATTTAGAAGAGTATGAATTGATAAAAAAAGTCCTAAAATAAGTGTATTATATATTTTACTAAAGTTTTATTGGGTTTCCGAGTTTAATCTCATTTGGTTATCAGTTTAAAAAAATTCGCACTTTAAGAAACGTTTTTTCTTATAAATATACTTAATACTTAGTTTAATTATTACTAAATTTTTTGTTCTTGTAATATGTTAAAAATAAAACTAAAGAGAAATTGCATTCTCATTCTTTTGCTATTCCCTTATACAATATGGGTAAAAAGTTTGATGGACATATTTTTAAACATCAAACTTTGAGAGTTCTTTTAATATTAAGAAAAAAACTTTATAAAGAAAACGCTATATAATAAAATATAACTTTATTTGAAACATTTTATTATTATCACAAAGTATAAACGACCACATTTAAAGCACCTTTCATTTGTAAAATTAACACTTGACGTTCTAAGATAATTGAAACTAGTTGTAAGCTCATTTCAACCAAAAAGACAGGCCAACAGAAACATAATGAGAAATATTGTACGACTGAATGTTTGCTTCAACTAAGTTTTAACTGTGTAGTAGTGAAATGCCAGATGTCGAACGATTTTTGTAACATTTACTGACGGCAAAATGTAATAAAAAACGGATTTTACAGCAGTATGGAATTAGAAGCGAACTTTAGTTTTTCAAGTATCCTTAAATTTAATGACGAAACTCATCAAGCTCAAGGTCTTACGATTTTTATTTTCATTACAATTAATTAATATTATATAAAATGAAATGTGTATTATTATTATTCTTATTTTAATTGTATATTGCAATTTAACATGTTTTTTACATTAAATATTCTATAATTCAAACTTGCACACGAGTATTAATATCAATTAAGTGACAGCAAACTGTATACTGCTTTGACTTTAGTCGGGCAACGTTTTTCCCAGAAGAGATTTTCCAACATCAATCATAGACGTTTTATGTCAAGTCATAAAGTTTTGCTACAAACTTGTCATGTTTAAATTTTGTTTGACAAAAAAAGAAACAAAATATTTTATAATCGAGTTTTCGATAAGATATAAAGTTTGTGTTAAATGAACAGAAATTTCAAAATGGTATAACAAGTTCAATATTGGCTCAATAGTATTGCTGATTTTTGGTAAATACGTATTATTGTCGTCTGATATAATATAAACAAGTTGTTTGAAATCTGAAACAATGTACTGTTAATTTTGTATCTAATTATTTCTAGTATTGCGTAATTTGTTGATTTTTCAACAATGATTCAATATTTACATTATTGTAATATATGTATTAATAAAGTAAACACACAGAAATTTCACAAACAACTAAATGAAACTGATATTATAAACTAGTTTGTTTATAAAATAATATCAATACGTCACAAAAAAGCTGCACTTTATTTAAATAAAGCTCCAAAATGAAATAGTAAACATGGATCTTTGCCTGCCACTGTATACTCGTATAAAATATAGAGCATTGTAAAATTGCAAAAAGGATTAAAATAACAGGAAACAAGTCTTAAAAAAGCACAAACCACAAATCAAATGTCCGTACGCCCCTCATGAAATACAAATAGAACAAAACCAGCCCCGAAAACCACCAAAAAACTATTAGAGAAAATCTTACAGGCGAAACTAAACCAAACAGAAGTCCGTAAACTTTTGAATAATTCATTGCCTTTTCAGAACACACACATATACATATATATACATATTATACACTCTGAAACACACACTTTCCATCCTGTCTACATATACATATATATATATACCTACTATGTATTTAAAGTACACTTTTAGTATACGTATCTTGATATCTAAATACACTTCAGTGACTATTAAAGAAATATTAGATGAGGATTTAAACTTTCTTCATGTTCACTATATGTACTTATACGTACAAAAACAACCGGTCTATGTATACATACATATGTATATGTACGACTTCTACGATTATATAAAAATATTGTTGTGGAGTTTATTTAATGCTTATTATTCCTTTTCAAAAATTTATTAAAATTTTTTCTAATGAACACAGTTTTTCAGCGCTAATTAGTTGATTAGTAAAGTTTCCGTGTAATCAAGTTTAAGACTTTTCTTTGTTTAACAAACGGCAGTTTATTAGAATGAAGTAAAACTTTTGTTTTTCAAAAAAATGCTATATACGAGAAGGTTCGTTTTATACAAAACAATTACGACCACCACTAATTACAAATAGTTGTATTAGTTGAAATTAAACAAACAGCATTTAAGATTTAAATTAAACAAAATCACAACACATTACACACTGAATTATAAATCAATGCTGTATACAGATTTTAGTGTATTTCCAACAACAATAATAAAACAAGCTCGTATTGAACCTAAATGCTTTACAAATACAAGGATTATTTTCTAAAATATATTGTATGGAACATAAATTTTATTTATCATACATGTGCTTACTACCTAGTGAACATAACATAACAATATAGCTATATGTAACTATAAATACCGCTATCGAATATCGAATTTTTTTATATTGAATTACTGCTTGATGTATCCGATCGAAAATCAATGACTAATGAAACTAATGATGATCTACAAGTCACATTTGTGGAAACTGACTTACCCCTTGTGGGGCTTGTTAAGTCAGAAATATACTTAATTTTTTTTAAATAACATATAATGAAATATGATTTGAATATTCCACAAATGTACAAATCTTACACTTTTAACAAAGTAAAATTTTGTCACGTGGTATCAATTCACAATCACATTCTTTTGCCCAACATTCTCATATTGCACGCACTATACATAATGTTTTTTTTTTAAATTTAATTTACTGTTGAGTCTAACTTCAATATTACCTACAATTTTTGTTTTGATAAACTTTTACTAGAAAATAAATGATACAAATTCGGATTTGTAATAATATTTATACAAATATGCTCTTTTGTAATTTGTATAAATTAAAACATATTCAACAAGTTTGATTAAGTTCACTACATCTTGTTAAACAGACTCGTATATTACAATTCGTATATAACTGAAATACCTCAAAGGCCAAATTTACGTTAGTTTGTTCCAAAGCTGATTGCATATTCGAATAAAATGAACAGAACTTGCCTTTATTTACGTTTCATATTACACGTGAATTTGTAAATTAGTTTTACTATGGTATAATTTGCTCATATTTGTTGCAATTTATTTCGTGTCACATTTCATATTATCAATGTAAACTAATAATCTATTTTTTTTTTTATTTTCAGCATCGCGTATTCGATACGAGATCACAAGCGGTAACATAGGTGGTGCATTCGCTGTTAAAAATATGACAGGGGCGATTTATGTAGCCGGAGCTTTAGATTATGAAACAAGGAAAAGGGTAAGTGAAACTATATTTTTGATTTCATTAATATTTATACTTATTTAAATGTATAATAATGCAGTATACAGTATTTATTAATTTATTATTATTATCAGCCAGATGAGTTCATTTTTTAAGTAAATAATGAAGTGACTTGCAGCTTATTTTATTGAATTCATATCATTTGTTACACAAAATACGTGGGTGAATAATTGAACATATTTACAATAAATATTTTATTTTAAAATATTTTAATCCCTTTAAATAACAAATTACGCAAGAGGATTTATACTTTTCCTAACAAATTTGTACTTTATCGATATATTTTTATATTCATAATAAAATGGAAAGGATTAAAATGAATTAACATTATTAATCCAAAATACATAGATGTGATTAGAATACCGAAATTGTTTATTTTATAGATTTTGTATTTCTTGTATATCTTTTTCTGTTTGTTTGCAGTAATGGCACAAAACAAAAAACTTTTTATATACTTTTAGGGAACTGAATGAAAATATTTTCTTGTTATAGATTTTAAATCCTGACAAACAGGCAACATGAACCTGTTCAAGAAATAAATATCCATGTACCAAATACAAACGGAATATTTTCAAAGAAAGCTTGACTTTCTTTAGTTGTTTCTTATATGAAAAAAAAAATATATGCTCGTATTTACTTCACTTGGACTAGATTTATGAACATATTAATGAATACGTCAGTGCAAAGTTTAATTCGACTAGATTTTGCATTCCCTCAGGGCCATGTTGAGCAACAATGCCGCCTCTTAAGTTTTAGTAAACAATGACTTCCAACATTCAGGCTTAACTACACAAATCATTGTTTTCATGATTACTGATGACCAAAAAGGATCATCACACACTCAGTAATCCTGTACGCCATTAATGAAGTTTGTAAAGTACAATGAAAGTTCATTAAGTTTAAGAAGCCACCATGTCCAATAAATTAACCGTTGCAATAAATAAAATAAATATAACAATAAATTTAAATAGTTTGAAATATAGATATTATCGTTTCGGATGATTTGCATTCAGCAGATTCTATTACATTAAAAAATTGTACTCCTATTTATTTAACAAAATGTGTGATTTTAAATTTTTTATTAAACTTTTTGCAAATTTGTTTAGATAGATATTTTTAAAGAGCTGCCTTTTTTCTAGTACCGTAAGAAATATTTGGAAATATAATAAATCCTCCTATATAATTACCTATAGACCGTATTTTGTGTAACTTTCTTAAGATAAATTACATCATTTATATTTGGTACCATATTTTATGATGATTGTTTTTATCGACAAAGTAGCGTAACAAATTTCTTAATATCAACAGTACGAACTGCGTCTGGCTGCATCTGACAATTTGAAGGAAAACTACACGACAGTTGTAATACATGTAAAAGATGTCAACGACAATCCCCCTGTATTTGAACGGCCCACATACCGAACTCAAATAACAGAGGAAGACGACAGGAATTTGCCAAAGAGTGTTTTAAGGGCGAGTGTCTCGCATGGCAATTATTTTCTGCATATGTTGAAGCAGCTAGAGCTAGACATTGAAATTTTTCGTTCAATAACAAATTTTTTAATTTAATATTTTTTGTCTGATGCATGGAATACAAAATTAAGCGAACATATAAAGGACATTTTTATGATGACAGTTAATTATTGTCCTTTATATGTGTCCCATTCAATTTTTTTTATTATTTCGATATTTTATTTGTGTGATAATTTTTTTTATTGCTTTTTTTCGTTTTGTATGGCATGCTTTTTGTAGTACGAGTTGACGTTGGTAGCATCAGACAGCTTGTTAGAGAATTACACCAGAATTATTATACATATAAAGGATGTAAATGATCTACCTCCTGTATTCAATCGCTCAATCTACCGTCGCGTCATAGATGAAGAACTTCCTGTACCATATCCTTTTACACTGATGCAGGTTTGAAATAATTTTTTTTATACACACACACATAGTACATATACCTATTTGTTGAAACCATAATTTATTCCTCCTCTTGGTGATGGTTTAAATCATATATAAATGTTGGGGCGTAGAAGATGTAACATATTTTTTCAATAAGCCATATTTTTTATATTTATCGTTCGTACGTATTGTTTGTTATTCCGGATAACGGAAGCACGCAGTTCGGATATTATTGTTTGGTTTTAATTCTCCAGAAACTTTCTAATCAATAAAATATACATGTATTGCTCAAGATAATCCAGTGTTTGCGTTTAATATAAATTCTTTTTTTTATATATACTCGTATAAAAAAAATTTGTTTTGTTGCTGTTGAAAATATATTAGCTACAAAAACGTGTGCTTAGTCTGCTAATCGCTGAACATAGTTGAGTGGACCAATAACGACAAACAAAGCCATATTTTATCTGCAATATCACAACATATAAAGTGACATCGTTGTGTAGTGGACAAGATGGTCACACAGCAGTGGATAGATAGTTCTTATAAGTTGACTGCCATCTCAGTTTTTCGCATGAATGGAACCCTATTTTCGTCGAAAGCAAACATTCAACCGTCACATCGATAAGTGATAAAAACTAGAACAGTCTATATACTTATATGAGATTTAGCAGTAAGTGCCAATAGCGCCTTCCCCGTAATCTTTTACACACTTGAAGAATTTCAGAAAAAAAAAATTAAACGAAAAAACTCCGATTTACCCAAGTAAACTCCCACACACACACACATCCTTCCCGACAACCCAAAATCAAAAACTAGTTTCCTCTTTACACCAATTCATCATAGAGAATGGGGTGCACAAAGTTTTGTAAGAATCTGCTAGGAATCAGACCGAGATAACATTTTCACAGCATATGAAATTAAGACAAGTTTTTCGCTTTTTCTACAATCTAGTCTAGACTATAGACAAAATCTAAATTTGATTTAATAGGAATCTGAAATGAACAATATTAACTTGTCTGATATCGTATTTAATTTATCGACTTTTGCCAACAGTACCATTTCAATAATTATTAATTAATTTCAGTTCAGGATGTATTTCACAATTTACAAAATTACACACGCCTGACTACAATTTATAGAAATGCTGTAGCCCAAATTTATTGATTAAATGTAGACCGATCAAATTGTAAAATAATATTCCAATTTATATTTATAAAAAATTGTTGAGGTAAAAGACTAAATTAATTATATGACTAATTTCAATGTGTTTGTAAACATATTTATTTTAAATTTGTTGGTAAACAAGTACTCTTTTGTACTAAACACTTTACCATTTGCATTAATCTACTAGATTAATGAACTCTTTATGATACTTGTAACCATTTTATGTTGTTGACTGCATATTATATACATTGAATATAATTATCAAAGTCAATACATATATATGAAAATTATCTATTGATATATTAATTAAAACTATCAGTTGCATTTGTCGATAATTTAAATTTATTTAAAAATTACTTTAAATTTATTTCTGTCTATATATGATTATATTAAATAAATTTCTCTACGTATCAATCAAATAAATTGTTATCAATAATTTTCATGTTGAATAAATTTATAATTATAATTAAAAACTTTGATAACGTATTATGTAATTTTAATTTAGAAAATTCAAATAAATATCATCATATAACAGAAACAATAAACCTCGCAATAAACTGTTTTATTTATATAAAATTTCCACTAATTGGACAAATTTTAAATAGCCTTTTTCATTGGCCTCTAGTGGACATTTTGATTTTAATTAATACATTAATCAATGCCTCCAATTATTTCCACATATACACAAATGTGTAATAATTTTTCATTTCCGTTTATACAATACTTTTAGATAATACTGTAAAAATTGATTTCTGCATTGAAGTTAGATATATACCGCAATATTAGAATATTTTATTTTCAGCAAGGTTTTAAGATTTTTACGTAAACACAGAGCTTTTGGATAATATGAAAAAGGGATTTGCATTTTAAGTAAATTTATATCTTTAGTTTCGAGGTCTCAAGTGAAAACTGTCTATCTATCATTCATTTCGCACATTTAATGTGTTTGTGTCCCAAAATCTCATTAAATTTACAATATCGAATGAATCATAATAAAGTTTGGTCACGTACATAATTTTTTTTTAAAAAAAGTACAATACGAAGTAGTTGTCTCTCACCAATTGCCATACATTTCGTTAAAATAAAAATTTTAATATTTCATATGTGTAGTACTAGTACAATATGTGAAACAAAATCGATAATGTTGTTGTTTATAGTCTATTTTCGTCCTATTGTTGTATTTGATTAGATTGTTAATTAATTAGAAGAAAAAAGGATCATTACAATTAATGGGACTGAAGTTACAAAATATGTTGGCAATATTGTATTATATTGTTTTGTATACCATATAATATAAATTGCCTTTCAAAATCAATAAAATGATTTACTGTTAGTAATTGTGGGTTATAATAAAGCCCACAAATAAGGTCTATTTGTCTTTCTCAATGAATTAGTTACTGATAAGTAATAAATTTTCACAAGAACATATTTAATATGTTGACTTTGATTTGCTTAATATTTATACACATAGAGTTGTATTAAATGAAATTATATTGCAACTTAAAAAGTACTTTAAATTTTATCAAATTATTTATGTACAGCATGTTTTTTTTATTGGCTTTAAATAAATAGTTAGTTGAAAGATATAATATCCTACAAAAATTAGTTAAATATAAAATATTTCTATTATTTTATACTGGCAAGATATGAAAACAAAATACGTTAGTTAGACCTTATACTTTCATATTTACTTAAAGTTACAGAAAATTTTGTCTCTTTGTACTCGTATGAATTTTTCATGTCCGAACTTAGTCATGGTTTATACGACTGTACGTTATTTCTTTTCCCAGTTTTTTTCCATATAATGTACATTTATTGTGTACAATTCTTCCGTTATAGTGTGCTGTTTATCATTCGTTTGCAGAAAATAAATTTTTCTTGCCATCCGTAGAATTTTCTCCAGAGTGCATCGTGATGCTTTGCGGTGGAAATATATAAACAGTGCGCTCGCTGGTTGCTATAATAGAAGTTGCTTATTTTAGTAACATATTGAGCGACTTCTGTCAAACAGATTTTTCTCTCCTAAATTTGATCTGTAATTGAATTTGTTCTTTTCTCGTGATATCTATAATAAATTTGTACGATATTACCACTCAAACAAAACGTTTTTGGTATCGATTTTGCGCCACAACTATTACAGCATTTTTTTTCTGTACCTACTTTTGAATCTGTACAGATTTTTTGTTTCTAAAGAAGCATTTTTTAATGTAATTTCGTAATTGGATACTGAATTTTGCATTAAAATACAATTTATTCGTATTTCGATTTTGTGGATTTACATCTACATTTATTGTATACCATGTAGAGAAAAACAACATATTATAACATACAAATTTGTGCGTATAATTTAATAAACTAAAATATCTATTTATACAGTTATCTCATAAAATCTGCTATGAAAAACTAAATAAATTGATATAATTTGTAAATCTATTTTCAGTATATTCATCACAACAAAACAAATATTGTATCTGGTATATTTTCCATTATTTCAACCATATCCAAAGTTTTTTTTGTATATATGTATACGTATATAAAAATACATATTACAAAATAAAATATTTACATGATTTTTGTTTTTAATATTCAAATATGTTTACACATAACATATTTATTAGCCGTTATTTTATGCATTTATAACTTTATAATTGGAACCAACTTAATTGGCATAAATATTCAAAAATAAATGTTAAAGTTGTAGTAAGTATTGTTGAACAAAAAAAATAAGTTAATTTTAATTCATGCGTTGATATAATAAGGATTATAACTTGAAAATATGATTCTGACAAACTTATTCTACAGATATATACTCGTACTTAACGTAATACACAATAAATTTTTTAATGTAGGTACTTAGTTTAAAAATTTATGTTTTCTATTAGCAAGATATGTGAAGTAAGCAAAAAAGATACAGAAACTCTTCATAAATAAAGTTAAAATGGTGTTTTAAAACGACTTGGATAAAAATGTAGTTGTTCTTCAGTTTTTCACTAGGGATAAGCTTTATTAAGTCATTAGATGGAGTTTTTTTTGTTTTTATCCTTCAAATGGAAACAGAAAACAGTGATAGTAAAAATGTAATTAAAAATAGAAAATTCTATTTTTTTACGTCTTTTTATAAAAACTATTTACGATGTTAAAATAAAATAGTGACTTCATAATTAAAATTGTTATGAAAAACAAAACTACACATTATTTTTTAAAGTTACTTAAATCTTTTCCCACAAAAGAAATTTGTTTAAGTATGTATATGTATACATTTCATGTGGGAAAACTGTGTTTATATGACTCAGGTGAAAAGGAAAAATGTTTACTTTTATTGAAGCTCGTAATTTGTTTCTTCCCACAAAATAATCTATCCTGTTTATATTTTATTGAAACAAAAAAGGCAAAGGCCATTAATGCTTATATATTTTATTTTTGATTATAGATATATGTTCGTTAAATGTTGATAAACATTTTGGCTTTTGGCCAATTTATGTTTCGATTAATCTGTGCTTAAATGAAAAAATGTTAAATAATCGTGTAGCTGTCTTAATATTTTCATTATTTATAGCAAAAAGCGTAATTTTCTCCTGATATATAAATTATATGGGGAAAAGAATCATTTAATCAACCCATTTGTAACCATACAAACAACCAAGAAGTGCCTAGTAAGATGTCGGTTAAACATTTACCCTACTTTAAGATAATCAATATTCACTGGATTAGTAGGTGTTTACAAGAGTTTCCTCCAACACCATATACGAATGTACCTAAGTAGGTATATTAAGTAAAAGATATGATAATAAGAATAAAAGTAAAACGCGTTCAGTCTACAAATCTACATTTTAAATTTAGATATTGTATGAGGTAGTTTTCCTGTGAAAAATAAATTTGTTGGGTAATTTAACAGTTTCAGAATGCAAAATGTAAGGGGATGTATATTATTCAAATGTGTTTTAAAGCATTTGGCATGTTAACATGCGTATGTTACCGGCCAAACCCGATTTCAGGACAAACTAGTTTTTCCTAGACTAAACTAGTTTTTCCTAGGCTACACTAGTTCTTCCTATCGTGTTAGATTAGATTAGATTAGGTTTGTATTGAGTTTGTTGTGATAAGACTTGGCTTCGCTTACGCGAAGCCAAATCTCACACTTTTTAATCAAACCAAACCTAACCTAATCTAATCTATCCTAACCTATGCTAATCTAACAACTGGGCAAAACTAGATTGTCCTGAAATCGGGTTTGGCCGGTAACACGTATATATAAATTTATTTGTTCCGTAAAATGCGTCTAATAAAATATTACGGGCACAGATTCGTTGAGAAATTATATACATATAAAAATATATTTTGGAAAAACAGTTTTATTATACAGAAGAGGTGGTTTCCGTAAATAAACTATATATTATATCTAATTTGATTTATCACAGTGAGTAATAAAACCATTTTCGTTTTTCTTCATTGTGCTGAAGTGGACAACTTCATCGATTCTGTACAATTAAATTAAAAATGGGATCTACAAAGGTTAGCAACAGTCAGTAGTTAATCTTTCCTAAATACAGTTTTCACTGAATCTTTGGAATTAGTGAAAATAACCAATAAACTGATGTGGAAAGAGTTTGTACCACAGCAAGCGTCAGTAAAACAGACGGCGCCAAGCTTCAATTAATCAAAACCTGTCTCTGTAAATACCTTCAGACACTCTACTTACATGTTGCAAAGTAATTAACTACACCATGTATTTTATACAAACTCTGAACTAACAAAGACAACGTTTTAGAACCATAAAATATATACATATACATAGTTACAAAATATAATATATGATACAACTCTATTATATGAAAACTGTAAAATAGGGACTGTTTATATTTAATTTAAATGGATATTTTTAAAACGTAATTGAAAAGTTTTAATTGGTTGTTTATTTAGTTAACCGATTCCATTTACTTATTTATCGTAATTTAGAATGGGAAACTATTAATTTAGAAAACTGGCGTGAATTAACGAAAACAGATAGTATTGGACAAGGCACATTTCTTATCTTGAGTCAAATTCTTCCCTAAATTATTTAAAATTCTCAGTGTTTTTCGATGCGTATTAGTATTACAAAGTGGAAGCCGTTAAAGATGCCTTTCTGCCCTTTCAAGCGATATTACTCTTGAATTTATACCCTAACTAACAAACACTTTGTTGAAAATGTCTGGAACAGATCCGAACTTTTTAAAAACTCCCTCATCTTGTTTTCCCATTCAAGACGTGTATAATGATTTTCATATTCGTTTCGACAATTGTCTAAAAATTATTAATTTAAAATTTCTTGCTTTTTTCATTGTACTGTGTAATTAAGAATAAATGGAAGAAATTATTTTACAAAGTATTCATTTGAACTCGAGGAATTTTATGTAAATAAATTGAAACTTTGAGCCAAAAAAAATTACAGAGAACCAGAAAAATTACAAAGTTGAAAGAATATAATCTTTAAATCTTGCAAGAAAATTAATATTTACGGATGATTAGAAATTCAATTGTGTTTTTATATTGACTTTGACATTTTCTTGTATATACTCAGTTACGCAAACATAAAAATATTGCAGAATTATTAAAAAAAGAACTTCACTACTTAGAATATCATTTATATTTTGTATAGTTTTAATACTTATTCGAGTTCTTACTCAATTTTACGTTTTTGTTAATACAAAGTTTGCAAATTCAAAATAATATTATCTAACTAAAAACTTGGATTTTTGCCAACAGAATATGAATGTTCCAATTTTATAGATTATAAATAATTTGAAAATATAGGTACACAAGTAATAAAGAAGTTGTTGAAAATATTTTATTGTACAGGCAAATCGATTTTCCATGAACAAAGAATTGACCAGTTGACTATTGCTCCTTGTTTTCATATGGTTAATGAAGATTTGCATACATGTTTTTCCAAATCCCCAACCGTAAAGCTTTTTGTAAAGTTAATTAGTCGCTTCGTTAAATACATATAATAACCCCGAATTTTTTTTACGTAATATTGAAAATGTGAAATAATTCTGTGAACTATGAAATTAGTAAGCTTTCTTCCTCTCTTTTTTCATTGCAATTTATATGTTCTATAAAAATAATCCAATATACCTTTATATACATATTTACATCCACCAGTTTTCAACACACAATAAATGTAAATATTAATGTTTTTACATACTTATCTAACACTTATTAAATTAAAATGCACGTTTTGCATGCAATTTTATTATTTTTTTATTATTTAGTAGATAGGAATTAGACATTTTTTAACAATCTAATTTAAAATGTAGGTAACGGCTACTGATGGAGATAAAGATCGTCCCCAAAACATCGTATACTTCCTTACAGGACAAGGAATTGATCCAGACAATCCTGCTAACAGTAAATTCGACATTAATCGAACTACTGGAGAAATATTTGTACTGAAGGTAAGTTTAAATATTATTTGAAAAAAGAACTGAATACCGAATATTTTTATATTTCACAAACATAACATTTGGTGTACTTTCAAATATGTATTTGAATGTTTCATCAATAAAGTATACCAATACCATTTGCAACGAACGAATATTTATATTGATTTATGATACAAAAGCTTTGAAATTTTTTCATAACATCTGTAACTAATTAAATTTTGACTATATGAACATTGAGTTCAATTGTGTAAAAATTGAACTATAAAATAATACAAATAATCACCTTAAATATATATATGTACTACATATATTTTTTTATTAAATCTATCTTTATGGCTTGTGTTTATTTCCCCATGCAACATTAATAAAATAAAAAATTGTCCCCAATATACAGTAGGGATATTTTTGAACGTTTATTTTTCAGCCTTTGGATCGTGACCAACCGAATGGCCGTCCCCAATGGAGATTCACTGTGTTTGCACAAGATGAGGGTGGAGAAGGTCTTGTCGGTTATGCGGACGTTCAAGTGAACCTTAAGGACATTAACGACAACGCACCAATATTTCCCCAGGGTGTATATTTCGGCAATGTAACTGAGAACGGTACAGCCGGAATGGTTGTGATGACAATGACAGCTGTTGACTATGACGACCCATCCGAAGGTACGAATGCACGTTTAGTGTATTCCATCGAAAAGAATGTGATTGAAGAGGAAACCGGGTCGCCAATATTCGAAATTGAATCGGAAACGGGTGTGATAAAAACCGCGGTGTGTTGCTTAGATAGAGAAAGAACTCCGGACTATTCAATTCAAGTGGTGGCAATGGACGGTGGCGGGTTGAAAGGTACAGGGACGGCTTCTATACGCGTTAAGGACATAAACGATATGCCGCCACAATTTACAAAAGACGAATGGTTTACGGAAGTTGATGAGACGGATGGCACAACATTACCTGAAATGCCGATATTAACAGTAACTGTACATGATGAAGATGAAACTAACAAGTTTCAATATAAAGTCATCGAAAATAGCGGTTATGGAGCGGATAAATTTACAATGGTGCGTAACAATGATGGAACTGGGTCACTAAAAATCGTTCAACCCCTTGACTATGAAGATTTACTACAAAGTAACGGCTTCCGATTTAGAATACAAGTGAATGACAAAGGTGAGGATAATGACAACGATAAATATCATGTGGCCTATTCATGGGTAGTTGTAAAACTTCGTGATATAAATGATAATAAACCACAATTTGAACGGCCCAATATTGAAGTATCAGTATTTGAGAATGCGGAAGTAGGTAAAAGTTTAGAAACATTTAAAGCAACTGACCCAGATCAAGGGGGTAAAAGTAAAGTGTCATACGCTATTGATAGAACATCTGATCGTAAAAGACAATTTTCGATTAATCAAGAAGGGACTGTTAGTATTCAACGGTCATTAGATAGGGAAGATACACCAAGACATCAAGTGAAAATCCTTGCAATTGATGATGGTATCCCTCCAAAGACGGCAACTGCCACACTTACTGTTATCGTTCAAGATATCAATGATAATGCGCCAACATTTTTAAAAGATTATCGGCCAGTGGTGCCTGAACATGTGCCACCAAGAAAAGTTGTTGAACTATTGGCAACAGATGATGATGACAGATCAAAGAGTAACGGTCCACCATTCCAATTTCGATTAGATCCCAGTGCCAGTGATATAGTGAGAGCATCGTTTAAAGTGGAACAAGATCAAAGTAAGTATAAATGTCGTTATAAATGATGGTAGACCTTTTAAACTATTAACTCTAATATTATTTGGGACAAAAACCACGATCATTCTAATTTTGTTATCATTCTAATTTAATATGCATAGGTATATATAATTTTGTCTTTTTTAATTTAATTTTGTCACTTTTGTATAATATTTCAACCAAATATAAAGCGCTATTGTTTAGACACAATAAGCATATAATATAACACATAAATTAAAATAGTACTTAACAATCACCTCGCAGACGTGAAATTAAATATGAAAGAGATTATAAATGTTGATAATTAATCTCCAATTCGGCTGTTACGTTTTTGGCGGCCATTTAAAACATTTATCATATAGTAAATTATCTTATTTCACATCCCGCGATTTATCTTTACGGAAAGAAAACTTTTTAAGTATATGGTATATAGGAACATTAAGAATGTTAATATTCGTGTTGCAGAGGGTGCAAATGGTGATGGAATGGCTATAATTACGTCGTTACGTTCATTTGACAGGGAACAACAGAAAGAATATTATATTCCGATTGTAATTAAAGATCATGGAAATCCCGCAATGACGGGTACAAGCACATTAACCGTTATCATTGGTGACGTGAACGACAACAAAATGCAACCAGGTTCAAAAGAGATATTTGTATATAATTATCAGGGACAAGCACCTGAAACGGAAATAGGTCGTGTATATGTGTACGATTTGGATGATTGGGATTTGCCTGACAAGAAATTCTATTGGGAAGGTGCCGAACATCCTCGTTTCAAATTAAATGAAGACACCGGTATGATATCAATGAAACATGGCACTAGAGATGGCACTTACCATTTGAAGTTTAAAGTATATGATCGGAAACATACTCAAACTGATGTGCCGGCAAATGTTACGGTTACAGTTAAGGAAATACCACATGAAGCTGTTATAAATTCTGGGTCTGTGCGTATTGCTGGTATTACAGACGAGGAATTTATTAGAATATGGGACTATAGAACGCAAAGTTTATCGAAAAGTATGTCAGAGAAGTTCCGTGACAAAATTGCAGATTTATTAAATATTGATAAAGAAAATGTGGATGTATTTAGTGTTCAGTTACGTAGAAAACATCCACCTGTAACTGATGTACGTTTCTCTGCACACGGTTCACCATATTACAAACCAGTTCGATTGAATGGAATGGTATTAATGCATCGTGAAGAAATTGAACGTGCCGTCGGAATAAATATTACAATGGTTGGAATTGATGAATGCTTATATGAGAATCAAATGTGTGAAGGTTCGTGTACTAATACCTTGGACATAAGTGCCTTGCCATACATGGTAAACGCAAACAAAACATCATTAGTGGGTGTACGTGTGGACGTATTAGCTGAATGTACATGCGGTGCTAGGAACTTCAGTAAAGAGGAAAGTTGCCGCAACACACCATGTTACAATGGCGGCCGATGTATTGAAACTAGATATTCACTTTCCTGTTCCTGCCCGGCTGGTTATAATGGACCACGATGTCAACAAACTTCTCGCAGTTTTCGTGGCAATGGTTGGGCCTGGTATCCGGCACTAGAAATGTGCGACAAATCTCATTTACACTTTGAATTTATCACACGAAAAGCCGACGGCCTATTATTATATAACGGTCCTATAGTGCCCCCAGAAAAGGATGAAATAATGGTTTCCGACTATATAGCTGTCGAGTTAGAACGGGGTTATCCAAGACTATTGTTGGACTTTGGGTCCGGTACCTTAGAATTACGTGTTAAAACTAAAAAGACATTAGATGATGGTGAATGGCATCGTCTTGATATATTTTGGGATACGGAAAATGTACGTATGGTGGTCGATTATTGTAGATCTGCTGATATAGCAGAACTTGAAGATGGTACACCACCTGAATTTGATGACACTAGTTGTCAAGCACAAGGCACCATACCACCATTTAATGAATATCTAAATGTTAATGCCCCATTACAGTTAGGCGGTTTGTATGTTGAACAATTTGATCCAACGCACTACCATTGGCAGTATATGCCAGTTGGAAAGTCCTTTGATGGATGTATAAGGAACCTATTCCACAATTCGAAATTGTACGATTTGGCACATCCGGGATTATCCAGACACAGTGTACCAGGTTGTCCACAAACGGAGGAGATGTGTGGCAGATCAGATGCGACATCGCGTTGTTGGGAACATGGAACTTGTGTTGGTAGTTTTAATGAAGCAAAATGCCAATGTAAACCCGGTTGGACGGGGCCCGCTTGTACTATACCAACAATACCAACATCATTTAAGCCGCAGTCATACGTAAAATACGCTCTAAGTTTTGAACCGGATCGATTCTCGACGCAAATACAATTAAGATTCCGTACACGTGAAGAACATGGTGAATTGTTCCGTGTATCTGATCAACACAATAGAGAATATGGTATATTGGAAATTAAGGATTCCAGATTGTACTTCCGCTACAATTTAAATTCATTACGTACTGAGGAAAAGGACATTTGGCTTAGTGCTGTACCAGTTGATGATGGACAATGGCATGTTGCCAGAGTAAGTCGCTATGGATCTGCGGCGACTTTGGAATTGGATGGTGGCGAAGGTCGCAGGTATAATGAGACCTTTGACTTTACTGGCCATCAATGGCTATTGGTCGATAAACAAGAGGGTGTATATGCTGGTGGAAAAGCGGAATACACAGGTGTTAGAACGTTTGAAGTGTATGCAGATTATCAAAAAGGTACAAATTGTTTAAATTGTAAAACACATCGAATGTGTTGTTTTATACGGGATTGCTCTTATCTTAGGTTGTTTGGATGATATTAGACTCGAAGGTAAGCACTTACCGTTACCACCTGCTATGAATGGAACTCAGTGGGGACAAGCAACAATGGCACGTAATTTAGAAAGAAATTGTCCATCAAATAAACCATGTGCTAATGTTATTTGTCCGGAACCATTTGAATGTGTAGATTTATGGAACGACTATGAATGCACGTAAGTGTTTTTTTTTTTCATTAACAAATGATAATTATAAGATATTTTTAAATAGAGAATATTATATTATACACCCAATAAATATTAAATTACATTGTTCGTTTGTTGAGAAATAATACTATTGTCTCAATTTTACACGAAAGCATATATTATTTATTAAATATTTACTTTGTACAAGTTTTACTCTTTATACAAATTCTAATTTTAATTTTTTAAAAACTCCCCAATTTGTTTTTTATATATTACTTTATATAATTCACCGTCTACACTATATTTAAACCGTATTCAAATAAATATTCTTGTTTTATACTAAAATATTTTTTTAATTTGCGAAGGCACTGAGTTATTTATGTATTTTCTTTCTGTTTATTTTTAATTTTCTTTTTTTTTTATTCTTTCTCGTAAAGCTTTAAATTTGTATCTTCATTTATGGTAGTAGTAGTAAAAAGCATCAAACATAATATTTTTTTTAATAACAAAACATTATTCATATCTATTTTTTTATCATATTTCGTTTCGAATTACTGGAAGCACTGTATTAACAAACCTATACACGTAAATACATTTTCCATAACTTACCATAATAATAATTGTCACGAATTTAACTTAAATGTTGTAAAATTAATGGTACAAAATTAACAAATTGCGACCCATTATTGTATGATATACAGTTGTGGGGAAGGTCGCATTATGTCTCCGGATAACAAAGATTGCATGGATAAGGACGAGTGCTTGGACTTGCCATGTTTAAACGGTGGAACCTGCATTAATTTGGAACCACGACTACGGTATCGCTGTCATTGTCCTGATGGCTTTTGGGGTGAAAATTGTGAACTGATTCAAGAAGGACAAACGCTTAAACTCAGCATGGGAGCTCTTGCAGCGATCTTAGTCTGTTTGCTCATCATTCTCAGTGAGCATTTAGGCCATATCTCTTTTATACTTTTATTGCTATTCACAGCATGTGCTTTTACTGTTTTGTAATACGCTCGTAGTTATATTAAGGCTAGTTCTAATTAATATTGCATCATGCACTAAATTCCTTTACTGGCTTTTTTTCTCATATTAAATTATACTACGTTCTTCGTGTAATCTCAGTGCCAGAGCATCTGTCAGGGATATTAATTAGTTCCTCTTCGGTTGAATAATGGTGAGTACGTAGCTAATTTGCTATATGTGCCTGTTTAGATGTCCCCAAGGTTACAAGTTTTCCGAAAATGGATGTATCAATGAAAATGAATGTATGTGGTTACCGTGTATTAACGGTGGTATATGTAAAGATTATGAACCACCCCGTCGTTATGAGTGTTTATGCCCATTAGGCTATACCGGAGGCCATTGTGAACTCGAATTAGCATCCGCTGGGGCAATTATGCCATCCAAGGACTTTATTCTAGCCGTTATTGTATGTCTATTAATACTTCTAGGTACGTAAATTAATTTTTTATTAAACTAACTACCCAGCAGTGCTTAATATATATTATATACTAAATTCAGGTAATTTTTGATTATATTTTCCACTGTATTATTTTCCGCCCATAATTTGCATAATACACTGGATATTTTGGTTTATATTAATGGGAAAATGAAAACCTTTATATAGTATTCACTCATCAAAATTTAAATGCATGAAATGATGACTTGCTAGTTTTATCAATTATCCTTTTACATACAATATTCATATGTATTATATATTTTAAATGTTATTTGCACCAAAAATTATTATTTACATTCAATCTGTATTAATTTATATATACGAGACTAATAGAAATTTTCTACAATTTAGTCTTAGTTTTGGTATTTGTGGTATACAATAGACGAAGAGAAGCGCATATAAAATATCCGGGTCCAGATGATGATGTACGCGAAAACATCATAAATTACGATGATGAAGGAGGCGGCGAAGATGATATGACTGCTTTCGACATAACACCATTACAAATTCCCATCGGTGGACCATTGCCCGAATTGGCACCGCCTAAACTTGGATGTAAGTCCATATAATTCTTGATATATAAGTATTACTTGAAATTATATATCTTGTAAAAATATCGTAGTATTAATAATGCAGTATTTTTTGACCTAATTACTCTACTTTATACTCTGTTCTGGATATTAGTTACGATGATGGGTGTTGGACAAGAGCCTAATGTGGGTGTATTTATTGAAGAGCATAAAAAACGCGCTGATAGTGATCCAAATGCACCGCCCTTTGACGATTTAAGAAATTACGCGTACGAAGGGGGCGGCAGTACGGCCGGATCATTGAGTTCTCTTGCCTCAGGTAATAATACCTTTCATTTCATAATAATTTCATGAATTACCAACAAAAATATTATAGTATTTTTTTTCCTCAAGTATACATAAACATATTATATGTGTATAATAAAAAATTTTTTAAGAACGTTGTTCTTTTCATGTTTGGATTTTACGATAATATTTTGCTACAAAGTTTTTATATACAGGGATGGTTTTTTAGGGATGGCCTGTACTTATTCAAAAAAAAAATTAAACGATATCTAAACAAACCATTTTAGTTAAATATAAAATAAGTTCTAAAAATAACACAAAATCATCTTTTTCTGTATAAAATAATTGTGTTTATTTTGTAGCCTGCTAAATAAACCACCCTGTATATGTAAGTATTCCAATGGAATGTATTTTAGCAGCCAACCAAAACCATATACAGATCATATTGCAATTTTGTTTTATACAATAATACATGAAGTATGTATATAGAAACGCTCTGGCACCAAAAATTTATTTGCTTGACCACTAGATCAAATTAGCAAAAGATGACCTGAACAAAAACTTTACATACACTTTAACGCCTAGAAATTTAATCTGTGCAAAAGTAACCGCACAGACTAATTACTTTTGTATGGTGTAGAATTTTCAATTTAATTAAATAATAGTTGTTCTAATGGATATATTTTTATGCATAGGCACAGATGACGAAGCTCAAGAATATGATTATTTGGGCGCGTGGGGTCCACGATTCGATAAATTAGCAGACATGTATGGTCCAGGTGAAGAGACTGAACAAGAAGAAGAATAATAAGTGTCACCCCGCTCTTCTTAAAAATTGTTAGTGAAAGACAAAAACAAAAACACATATTATGCACTAAAACAAATAAATAATAATAAAACACACATTCCTCCATCTACAACAAAACTTTTTAAAGAAAACAAATGCTTTTCACGTGTTCTGCGTGTTAAATAAGACTGTCCCGCAGGTTTCACTGCAAATTATATATAAATATATTATTAATATGAATAATTGTAGAGAATTTATAAAGAATTACTTAATAATTTTGGCGCATCTGTTTAAATATCCGCATAAACGGATGATTCTTTTTAAGAACCACTTGCAACAAAAGTCAATTATATTTGATTATTAAATATTATAACGAATTACAATTGTTCGTATAGTTAAATACGTGCATTGTAATAATTTTTACCAAAGGAATATTAAAAAAATGAATCTGTACTGTTCAATTGTAGAAATAATATTAAATTATATAATTATTATAGTAGTATAATGTTAATAAAAAAGAATTATGTAATTATGTATGTATTATGAATAATTCTTAATTGTAATTATTTAAACAATCTATAAATGTGATGGACTTTAGTTGAAAGAAAGTTCTTATTATATTAATTGACTCTTCATGCCCACTGCCACTTAGACAAAGAAATTATTATAATAAATAACGCATCGTATATAAATTGTTTTAATATATACATATATATATATATGACTTTTTTTTTAATTATATAATTATATTTATATAATAAGATTTATGCGACGTATTTGTACGGATGTGCCCACCCCCTAAAATACAGTTGCATATACAATATGTTTTCCTTTTTATATGTATACCTATTTAATTATTTTTAAATAGCACAGATTACGGGATTAAATATTTATGTAATAATTAATGCATATATTTACAAAATTTGTCGAAACAATCGAAAAGTTATCCAGCATTTTATAATTTAACTAATGAAATCCTGTATAATTTTAATCTATTAAATTAAGAGCCAGTATTCCTACAAAGAGAGAAATGTTATAATTTGTAGGATATCAAGTCATAAGTCTAGGTCAAATTATTACAGGTTTAGGAATAGTTTTCATTGAATGCAAGATGGAATGTTTGTCTGTAATGTTGTAAATGCAATACGTATGAGTGTATTTCATTTTTTTGTATATAATAGAGATTATAAACACAAAGATCACAAATTTTATTTTATTTAAATAAATCTTTTTATGTTGCCATATTAGTTTTGTATATTTGTTTATTGGTTAATGATTTTTTTAGAAAGATTAATTTATTTAGTAGTTTTGTATATACAGGTCAAAGATTGTACGAAAGTTTGAATGTTTAGTGAATAATTTTGTTGAATGAACGTTTTGTTGAGAGTCGGTGCCAATTATAAACCTATAAATGTAATTCAAACAAAAAAAAAACATAAAACATGAATGCTGTGTAATGATATAATTATAATATTATGTGTTTGCACTTGTGTATTATTTATTATAAATATGTATACTTAATAATATTCTTATGACATCGCACACCATATTCGAGAAGAAGGAAAAAAAGTAAAACACTCAGAGAAATCATTTTATCCAGTCATTGTTCTCCCTGCTCATTTCCGCATTTTTTCAATATATGTTAACATACTCCTGATTATATTTCCAATATATTATTAATTTTTGAGTGGTTTCTAGTGATTTTTTATGAGTCATAAGAAATAAGTAGAAAATTTACGTACCTTTTTTGTACAAGAAATAAATTTTATTTAATATTTTTTATTTAAATAAAACTTCTAGAGAATTAATTATTGTTGTTATTTCAATAATTTTAATGCTATTTTATTTGTACTAACATCTAAAATGACCTATAATTGGAGAATTTCGTCCACTACTACAAGAAATTATAATTATAGAATAACATGTTAAGATGAAATAAGTTCATATAAATCAATACACCTTACACTCCTTACAGCATGTAACGAACATAAGAAGAAGAAACAGCTTATAATATAACTTGCAGCAAATCCCACACTATCAGACTTAAGAAATCCAATTAACGTATTGCAGCTCAAACTTGATCCATGCAAAATTTCACATAGAAAATCTGCTAATTTAGGGAAACCGTTTAGTAAAGTACGTTCCAAAGGAAACCAAAACAGCTTTATAATATATTCCATAATAAATTGACAAACTAAAAACTTTACACCCTCTAACTTTAGTAAAGTTTTTTTTATATTTTGGGTTTACCTCCACAATTCTTCCTCCATACGATAATTTTCCAAGGGATTGAGGACAAAGATTCACATTGATTAACAATAGGAATAATGTAGACTGAAATATGAAAAGAGATATGAATGGTCCTTGTACTTCTTCAACTTCTCGGAACAATGTAATTCCATGACAATTTAGAAAAAAGGCTAATGCTGCTGGCCAATAACTAACCATTGTTTTACTAAATGAACATCATTGTGCTTTTAGATGACAACGATGACAATAATTTCATTCACTTTCATTTATTGACAAGTAATTCATTTTTTGTACTACGGTAATACCAGGTAATACTATCAGACTATAATATTATATTTTTGTTAAAACTTAAAACTGATCACCGACAAATTTTTAAAAAATGTGTGCCGTGTACACGCCGCCTAGGAGGTAGGCACATCAGCGCGTTACTTTTTTATGGGTGTTCGCCGGTAATAATTTGAATTTAAAATAAATAAAATAACATTATTAATGTAGCCTGGTTCGTCGTCTCATCGCTAATCGATATTTCTTAACAATTTTCTTATTATGTGTTGCACCACAATAGTTTTTCAGAAAATTTTAGTTGGAAATATGTAGTTGACATTTATATTGTTCAATAATTTTGCGTTTATTTAATTAGAATTGCTGCCATATTACTTCGGCAACAATACAAATGAGCTTTTTCAGTCAACTTATGGAATTTATTTTTACAATATTCAATATAGCCATTGTTATACATATATACCTATTACCTAATTCCTAACTCTTACACCTGCTGTTTTAATTATCTTTTGATAAATTATTCATTCGTATTCATTTTCATTTTCAATAATAAATTGTAGTATAGTGAGTGAAAAAAGTGAAAAACCAACAATCGATATACTTACCTACTTATAAAAGTAAGTACCTACATATTAGGTAATATCTGGTAATATGTACTTATGTTTAGTAAGTATGTTTTAAAAAATATAAACCAAGTTTTTAGTTTATGTTTCTGTGAAGTAAAAGAAGTAAAGTGTAATGTGCGCTAATATAATTCAATTTTGAATCTGTAATCAAAAATGAAGTTTCCTCTCTTTTAGTTATATATATAACTTTGATAAAAGTTTAACAGATGGCAAAGGCTATAATTTCGAAACTCTAGTTATATATGCTTTACTGTAGTGGCACTATTACGAAGCAAAATAAATTTTGAGGTTGTGTTTACCGCTGTTTGGTTTTCAATCTAGACATAAAATTCAAAAAGTCGAAATGTCTGCAAGGTACGATCGTGCAATCACTGTATTTTCACCCGATGGCCACTTATTGCAAGTAGAATACGCACAAGAAGCAGTACGAAAAGGATCTACTGCAGTAAATATTAATTCATTCATGAATCCTATAACTTAATGACTTGGCATAACACAATAAATTCTATTACAGGTCGGTGTTAGAGGCACTAATGCTGTCGTTTTGGGTGTAGAGAAAAAATCTGTCGCTAAATTACAAGAAGAACGCACAGTTAGGAAAATCTGCCTTTTGGACGATCATGTCGTGATGGCTTTTGCTGGCTTAACAGCCGATGCACGAATTTTGATAAATCGAGCCCAAATAGAATGCCAATCGCATAAATTGACAGTGGAAGATCCAGTCACATTAGAATATATAACACGTTACATTGCAGGTTTGAAGCAGAAGTACACACAAAGCAATGGAAGAAGACCTTTTGGAATGTCTTGTTTAATTGGTGGTTTCGACTACGATGGCAAGCCGCATTTGTACCAAACGGAGCCATCTGGCATCTATTATGAATGGAAAGCTAATGCAACTGGCCGATCAGCTAAAACGGTTAGAGAATTCTTAGAAAAATATTATACACCTGAAGAAGTTTCTACTGAAAAGGGTACAGTAAAGTTGGCGATTCGTGCTCTGCTGGAAGTCGTTCAGTCTGGGCAAAAAAATTTAGAAATTGCGGTTATGCGTCATGGGGAGCCTCTAGTTATGTTGGATAGCGATACAATTGATAAATATGTAACCGAAATTGAAAAAGAGAAGGAGGAGGAAGCTGAAAAGAAGAAACAAAAGAAATAAAACATTTTTACATATTTAAAATTTATAATGTTAATGGTAATTTTTTCTAATTAAATGCTATTGAAGACAATAAATTGTTTATTTAAAATTTAAATACTTGTAGATGCAATGAGTTGCATCTTTTACACTATTCCCGCTGTAATTTAAATTTTACCGATAATTTTACAAAACTAACCTAACTATTACTATGTCACGTACTCAGATAAAATTTTCGATAAAATAATAGTTTCTTTGTATTTGTAGAAATAAAACAATACGTAGACAATAATAAAAACTTTTAGCCTATTAAAATTGACTTTAGTAAAATGGTTTTTAGAAAATTTATTATTTTTGTGTGTTTATCTCTTGTTTTGGTTGCGGAAATCGTTGTTTCTCATCAGCATGCACATTCACACGATAATGATGATCATCCTAACGAAGCACCATCTTTCAAGTATTCTCGTGCTGCAAATGAGCCCCATATTCACGTACATGAACCACCAGTTAAGATCAAACAAGCTCCATTAACTCAACAAGATCTCTGGTTGTATGCCATGGGCTCCACGTTGTTAATAAGCGCTGCTCCATTCTTCATACTGTTTTTAGTGCCGTTAGATAACACGGATAGTAAGCAGCCCCTGTTGAAGATTTTACTGGCATTTGCTTCCGGTGGTCTACTGGGTGATGCATTTTTGCATTTGATTCCACATGCTAGTATTGCTGTTGAAGAACATGAACATTCACATTCACACAGCCATGGAGATGGTCACAGTCACGAGCCGCATGATATGTCTGTGGGATTATGGGTTCTGGCTGGAATTGTCGCTTTCTTAGTTGTAGAAAAATGCGTTAGAATTCTTAAAGGAGGCAATAGCCATAGTCATTCGCATGAGAAAGTTGTACCAGAGAAGAAAGACAAAAAATCAAAAGGAGAGAATAAAAGTTCCAAGAAAGAGGCTGAAAAAAGCGATGCAAAGCAGATTAAAGTAGCAGGGTACTTAAATTTAGCCGCAGATTTTAGTCATAATTTCACTGATGGACTGGCAATTGGATCATCTTATTTAGCAGGAAATACAATTGGAATTGTAACAACTATAACTATTCTATTACACGAAGTGCCCCACGAAATTGGTGATTTCGCAATTTTGTTACAATCTGGTGTATCACGTCGAAATGCTATGCTTTTACAACTCACCACTGCTCTTGGAGCACTTGCTGGTACGGCGATTTCACTTCTAGCTCAAAACAGTGTTGGAGCGATGGCAGCTTCATGGATATTACCATTTACTGCTGGTGGTTTTATTTACATTGCTCTCGTATCGGTCATTCCCGAATTATTGAACGAAGAAAAGCCTAGTTTATTACAAACTTTATTACAAGTTGCTGCATTGCTCATTGGTGTTGGAATGATGGTTATTATAGCAGAATACGAATAAGTGATTACGTATATTTACTTTCCAAATCTAATAGACACTGTGTTAAATTTACTTAATTTTAAGAGGTTTCTTTTTATTGAAAAGAGATTAATTTATTGTATAATTTTATTATTTAGAATACAATTATTACATCATTCTTATATACATTTTCAGTGAAGTATTACATTTATAAAAAATAAATATTATTTTCCTAAATTCAGTTTTATTTGATCAAAACAATAATTTGCTTGTTGCCTAGACTCTTCATTATCATATTTTTTCCCTAATCTGAGCGCCAATGTGCAATATTTTTCCGCTTCATTAAATAATTTCTTTTCCAATAGTATCAGACCTAGATTTGCATTTACAACGCCTAAATACGACTTATCTTCTATATTTTTACCCACTTGTACAGCTTCAGTTAGGTAATGTTGAGCCTGATCTAAATCACCAGCGCGAAAACTCGATATTCCTAAATCATTCAACAGCAGAAAACTTTTTTCAACGTTTTTTCCTTTCACTTCTTTACACACATTATAAGCTTCATTCAAATGTGTTGTAGCTTTTTTCACGTCTCCTATATCTAACAAATACTGGGCATACCAGTCATTAATTATGCCATATAACACGTTTGCATCGATGTTGCTTTTTCTTTGCTCTTCGATTTGTTGCAAACACCAGTTGTAACCCATATCAGCTTTCTCCAATTGGGCTTTCAGTTGATAAATCCTTGCTAATTTTAAACTAATATGAATTACCTGTAAGATGTATTAGTAAGTGATGTTTCTTATGAATTCAAATTTACCTTTAAATCGTCTTGACTAGAACCGTTATTTAAAAGCCTCTGAAGCACGCTAAGAAATAAAGGTTCGGCTTTATCAAGTTCATATTGGTCAAAAGCTAGATTAGCCATTAAATCGTAACAATATGTTATTCCCTGTTGATTGCCCGTCTGTTGAGCTATTCGTAAAGCTAAATGTAACATTTGTTCCGCAGCTGCATACTGTTCTCTTTGAGTGCAAAGAATCGCTCGTTTTAATGTCATTATTAATTCTGATTCCTTCTTTTCATCATCATCAGTAAACCCCAACCAGGATAATATTGTTATAGCAAAAGTAAATGATGTAATTTTTATAAAAGGCTCATATTTTTTATTGGAATTATTAAAAGTACTTAAACATAACCTCCTATTTGTGTTATTGTTGTTGTTGTTAAATGTTTGTTTGTAACACAATAACTTTTTATTTACTATACCGAATGGTTCTTTATTGCATGTACGAACTGAGTACTGAATAATTTTTGATAATCGTTGCATAATTAATTTAAATAAAATTAAATATATTGTAATTACTCTTCACTTTTTGAAATTGAAAATTTACTTTAAAGATGTTACAGATTTTTAATAGATGGCACACAGAAATAATCTCAAATGTTTTCTATGAGATGGCACAACGTTAACAATTTTTTAAATATTCAAACTTTTTAAACAGTTTCATTACTTTCTTGATTTACTAATTTATTTTTAAATTGAGTAGATAGAATATGGTGGAAAAATTGTATGGTGAAAGCAATTCTCAGAATGGTTCGTCAAAATCATCGCTAAAGTCTTCGGAATAACTTTTGCTAGGTTTTCTTAGTTTTGCCAAACAATCGCAAGGATCATTTTGGAACTCGACTCGTGTCTTACCATTAGTAACTTGCTTTACTGTCTTATGATAAAATTTCCGCAATTTAGATAAAATATGATACATAAATACGTTTAAACCATATCTGAAACGATTTACAATTGTAAATTTTCAGTATTTCAGTTGTTTTTGTATAGAACGCACTCAAGTTCACACAGATTGATGACTCTTGTAGCATGAAGCGCTGTTATTAGGAAAAAGCCACTAAGAAGATAACTGAATACCATTGGTGTAATATCAGATTTCAGAATGTCATCTATTGTTTGAGAATTTAATTGGACCTTTTGCATAATTTCATTCAAAGAGTCCGCCAATTTCGGTAGACTTTCTACGATGGTACTTTCTAATGGAAACCAGAATTGGATAATGCTTAATTCCATCAAATATTGACAAACTAGAAACTGAATTGTCATAAAGTTATTAAAATTTCTTCCCATATTTATCCAGTACCTCCATAAATTTTTCACCTATCCATATTCTCCTTAATGATTGTGGATAAAGCCGAATCGTCCATAACAACAGAAAAATAGACACCATAAACATATATGTAGAAATTATTGGTCCCGGAGTTGAATCACTTATTATTTCACCAAATACGAATATATTATAAAAATTTAGACAAAGTGCTAAAAAAGCGGGCAAAAATGCCCCCATTATAGGAACTTAAAATTTTGGTGGTTAAATAAAAAAAATGACACAGGTACAAAATAAAATACATGGTTACAGAAACAATTTTATTGTTTTTCAAAGTTTACAAGTCATGATTGCTTACATTATTCATGATATTGCCATGCATAAAAAATAACTATAAAATCTCATAGGTTTCAGAATTATTTTATATTTTTTCAAGAATGTATTGCATTTCCCAAGGACGGTTTTATTATTAAATGTTAATCAACATTTCATCATAAAACTGGATTAATCTTCTTGTAATAATTGCTCGGTTTATGATACGTATGTAAATTATTACGCATCTGATGTAGGTATAGGAACTGGTAGGTATTCATAATAAAAAAGATTTTTTTGTTTCCTTATTTATACAACAGGGATGATTTAATGATGGAAAAAGAAAATTTAATTATTGGAAATAAAATCTTTTATAAACAGTAAAAAATACATTAAATACATTCTTCCATACCATAAAGTACTAAGACCATAAAATTGAATAACCAAGTGAAAGAATTTATGTAGCTAATAGAATATCAAAAATTTTCTCTCAATATTACATAAAAAACCTATTAACATGAAGTGTAATTAATTTTTTAACGATAAAGTTACAGCGTCGAGGTTTGATGATGTATTATAATAAAAGTATATTGAATTCATCTCGTTTCAGAAGAAATATTAGGTTTCGTTGCCAAGGAAACAGAGTGCTTTTCAGATGCAACAAGTTAACTGAAAGGCTCTCGTATAATAAAGCACTTCTATTCAATCTTTTCCCCGTTGTATTTAACTGAATAAAATGTATTTTTTCCAGCAGTTGATAAAATTGATTGAGTTGGGCTTTAGGAAGGTAAATCAAGCAATAATTTTAAGCATTTCATGAAAATTTTATGTATATTTGTCATCGTTTTTATTTAAAATACTTATATAATAACAAATAAATTATTTTATTGGAAAATACGACCTTAAAATTAAATCAGTTCAAAGAGTTTATTTTTACAATAATAATTCCATTCAAATAACATATTTTTTCTTTAATTAGAAATTCAGTAATGATATTGCTATATTTTCAATTTTCGATAGCATCATTATCTATTTAGCTGCACGATAAAAATATATCTATATTACTCTGATAAGAAAGTTTAATTCCAGAAAACACCAAAAATTCACGTCTTTTGGACAAATGTTAATAATTCCAAAAGTTATAAAGTGACAAAAATATTTTACTATAAGTAACTATGGGTATTCATTTTCCTAAATTAAATTATATTTACTAAGTAAATAATAATACCTTATGGTTATATTATATACGGGTTAAAGTAATATGTATTAAGTTATAATATAACAAATAATAAAATCTTTTATTATTCTATTAATAGTTAAAATTTTAAGATTAAATTCAATGACAATCTAAATTGCTTACAATAATGGAATATTTTACCTTGTGACCACAATTTTTTACTCCAAATTAAAAACATATTCTTTCTATCTTTAAAAAATAAATCAATCAGTTTACTTTCTGTTTTTAGTACCTACAACTAATTACGTCATTATATAACAATAATTACGTGGATGCCACTATCACAATAAAGGTTTTAGAAAATTACAATTGATGTCATAAACACAAATTTATTTTGTTGTCCTAAACATACAATTTTACCTCATAAAATGACCGCTTAATTGTCAGTCAATCAATTAAAACACTCAATCAGTCACAGCTCTTCAATTTCATATTTAACATTTTTTTTTTACAACTCATCGGCCTAAGAGAAATTGCATAGAATTTTTGCACAAAAGTGCATTAACCCAAAGTAGAAACCAGTTTTGGGAATTCCACTGTTAAATATCGAAGATTTCTGTCTACGTCAGAGCGTCTTTTCCTGGATGTACATGTGTGAAATTCCCAGTGAAGGGGTCACCAACTAACCGACTCTCTGGCTTCCGAATGGCATTGATCAATATCGTAAATCTGTGGCCCCACTACGATGTTAGCAGCACTTCTGATTTAAAGCACTGTGCTTTCGGTGAAGCTTCTGTTTTGTACAATTATCCAATCCTCCAGCAACAGCCACAGGTTCGAAATATAAAAGTTCCTCATATTTATTTATTTTTATGTAAATATTATACATTTACAAAAGTGCGTTTGTGATATTTGGTTCAATTTGTGAAAACGTGAAGGTGTTTATTAAATAATTCTTCTAAAATCTTTACTGCGGGTTTTGGTTTATCTGATAAAATTTTCACACATACAAATACCTACATTTGCAAATTTTACACACAAATTCTAACACAACATACAAAATTTTTTTAAACATGGATTTGGGTTAGTTGGTGGTGGATTTCTTTTTTAATTTTATAAATTCAATTTTCTATTGCTTTTATTAAAATAAGCTTCTATTAAAGCCTAAGATGAGCGAAATTAGATTATTAATTAGTGAATATTGTGCTTGCAGAAATGGAATCTAATCAGTTTAAAGCCTTCGGAAAGGAAATGATCGATTATGTTTCGCAATATTTGGAAAATATTAGAGATAGGTAAGTTTCGAGCTGAATTAAATTAATATTTAAATTATATCGCATGATAAATCACAAGTCACAAATAATTATTATAATTGTGTAAAATAGATTCCAGAAAGTAAAAGTAGTTTAGACTACATTAAAGTATTAAGTATTATGTATAAACCTTGACCTACCCTTAATGTGATATATTGTTTGCAGACGAGTTCTTCCTACTGTAGAACCTGGTTATCTAAGGCCTTTGATACCAGAAAATGCCCCCGACCAACCCGACAAATGGGAAGATGTGATGGCAGATATTGAACGTGTTATTATGCCTGGTGTAAGAATTTTTTTCCTTTATTAAAATGATCTTGCCAATCTTTTCCATGACTAAGCAAAAGAAACGAATATTAATTATTTACCACAAATGCACTTGTTATCAGTTTTCTAATTGCCTTGAATTATAATTTTATGTAATACGATCTGAATATTATTATAAAAATTATCGATAAATATCCGAGCGAATTTTTGTATATTACAACATATATTAATGCTACTTTTTTCTTGTTGTATAGGTAACACATTGGCATTCACCTAGATTTCATGCTTATTTTCCAACAGCCAATTCCTATCCTGCAATAGTTGCCGACATACTGAGCGGTGCAATCGCCTGTATTGGTTTCTCTTGGGTAAGCAGCCTCGTCCATAAATATATTACAAAATATGCAGATTTCAACACAAAATTAACTTTAAATTACATACAGTTTAAGTGTAGTGTACGAACAATTAAACTGCCCTCATTTTAAGATAAAAGCGGCTTTGTTCTGTACTCTGACAGGATCATTTCCGCTTTTATTATAAGATCTCTTTTGTTCCTCTCAAAGGAACTTGAAACGAACAAAATGTAAAATATTTTCCACTACATTATAATTATTAAAGCAAGATTAATGAATCTCCTAACCGCAAGCTACTGTTTAGATTGATAAATTTAACGTTGGTTAATTTTCCAATGAATCATTCTAGTTTTCAAAATAATACCTAATATTTAGTTTTTACGAGAATTTGTCAAAAACCTTGAACAACAAAAAATACCTATTATTTAGCTAAATTTCCATTACAAATGGAATAATTATTCTACTGGTTTTTTTACATAGATTGCCAGTCCTGCTTGTACGGAATTAGAAGTTGTTATGTTGGACTGGTTAGGAAAAATGCTAGATTTACCTAAAGAGTTCCTTGCCTCCTCTGGTGGCAAAGGGGGTGGCGTTATACAAGGCACTGCAAGCGAAGCAACACTAGTTGCCTTGCTTGGAGCAAAAGCACGTGCAATTGATGCTGCGAAAAAAGACAATCCTAATTTAACTGATGCTGAAATCATTTCAAAATTAGTGGGATACACTTCAAGTAAGTGAAATAAAAAAATTTAAAAAAGACAATAGAAATTGTATTATTGATTTATATATAGGTCAAAGTCATTCTTCAGTTGAAAGAGCTGGACTTCTTGGTGGGGTAAAATTGCGTCCACTTCAACCGGACGATAACAACAAATTAAGAGGTTCTACATTAGAACAGGCAATTAAAGAAGACCGTGAAGCTGGCCTTATTCCATTTTATGTGAGTTTTATATTAAAATACTTTTCTTTGTAAGAAAGCCTTGACCATGTTCGAGTTTTAATGGGTTCTTTTATTATTTTTATATTAACATATGATTATTAATAAAATAAATATTTAATTGTTTTTAGACGGTGGCTACATTAGGAACGACCTCATCATGTACTTTTGATCGTCTAGATGAAATTGGTCCAGTCTGTAATGATAATAATGTATGGTTGCATGTTGATGCCGCCTACGCTGGTTCTGCCTTCATTTGTCCTGAATTTCGTTATTTAATGAAAGGCATAGAACGGGCCGATTCATTTAACTTTAATCCACATAAATGGCTACTAGTCAATTTTGACTGTTCAACCATGTGGCTAAAAGACCCCTCTTGGTTAGTGAACGCATTCAACGTCGATCCTTTATACTTGAAACACGAACAACAAGGCGCCGCTCCCGACTACCGCCACTGGCAAATACCTTTAGGCCGTCGTTTTCGTGCATTGAAACTTTGGTTCGTGTTGCGATTATATGGTGTCGAATTTTTACAAGCACATATAAGAAAACATGTCGAATTGGCCCATTACTTTGAATCCCTTGTCCGATCTGATGAACGCTTTGAAATAACTGAAGAAGTCGTTATGGGATTAGTATGTTTCCGTTTGAAAAATAGTAATGAAGTTAATGAAGCTCTTCTGAAACGTCTTAATGGAAGAGGTGTTATACATTTAGTACCATCCAAAATTAGGGATGTATATTTTTTGCGTCTCGCCATCTGTTCAAGATATACGGAAAAATCTGATATTGATATTTCTTGGAAGGAAGTTAAAGAAGCTGCCGAAGAGGTATTATTCCAAAAGCGTTGAAGAATAATCAATATACACCCCGAATACCATATTATAATCTAATGTTACTGTGTTATAAGTATTTAAAAGCAAATTGTAAATGGTAAATTGTATAAAGTTAGTTTATTTATTAAGTTAGCAATATAAAAACGACCAAAATGTAAAATGAAGTCTACTACTTGGCTTTTAAATATAAAGTCTAGCATATATTTTATTTATTTATTTTTTGGTGGTGGACCATTGAATTTTCTTGTTAAATCTATTATTCTTTCGGCTTCCCGAACACCGCTCAATAAAGCTCCATTAACCGTGGAATGATAACCAGCACTTGTGGCTTCACCAGCAAATAATAAAATCGGTGGTACAGAATCACAATTTCCTGGTAATGGACAACTTAAATCGCACATATGTCCCACACTTGAATCTTTATTTAAATAAGCATATGAACCGCAAAAGTACGGATCCGATGACCATTTTGATCGTAAGATTGCATTTGGATATGGAATACACGGATCACCAGTGAATTGTCTCATTAATTTCGTAATTTTATCGACGACTTCTTCGTCCGTTGCTTGTTCCATAACAACTGCTTCAGGACCGGATATTCTAGCCGTTAGAACGTGTTTACTTCCTGGTACTTCAGTTACTCCAGTTAGTCCTCTAGTCCAGTCAGTACGTTTGGTTAATTCGTCCTTAGACCAAGCAAATGCTAGACCGGAATCACACCATAACCAAAAAGGACGATCATAGTCAAGAAATACTTTATCAACATTTCCATATCCTAATTTTTTAATGGCTGCCATTTTATTTTCTGGTAACCCAGGGCAAAATATTTTATCAGCGTGTTCTTTTAATACGCCCAGTGAGACAGTAATTATTACATAATCAGCACAAAATTCTTCACCGTCACAACACTGAACAATAGCTCTTGGACTTTCTTTTGTTTGACTAGAAACAGCTCCCCATTTTATTAGAGTTACCGGTTTTTTAAACCGTAATGAACACTCTGGTAATTGCTTCAGTAGTGGTGCCAAAATACCAATGAATCCTTGTGGAACGCACGCCGTTCCACCAGGTATTTCTATGACACTACCGTAATTGTCTGCACTTACATTTTGCAGATCATCGCCAAATTTGTGACGCATATTTATCAGTAATCCATACATTATCCTGCAAGCGTCATAACGTTGTTCCTCTGGAAATTTTTTGAGTTCCTGCTGAATTCGTAATGCTAAAAATATGAATTTTTGTCAGTTTAAAAGAATTGTATTTACAACTATTAAAATTACTAAAAAATTCATATAATGAGCCATGTTTATTTCCTGAATTTGATCCAAAAAGGCTGTAGGCGTTACGTTGTATTTCATTAAATACTTGAGTTGCCACATAGACAACTGATTGATTAATAGCACGACCATCGCTTGTACAAAATAAATTATTATTCGTTTTATTTTGAAAATGAAGCGGTTTATTTAAAATTCCTGCTTGAACCGCCAAATTATATACAGGATTTGCCATACATGCTCCCTCTATTGCATCGCACCCCATTTCAGCAATAACATCGTTCAGCCAGTATGAATGTATTCTTCCACCAGGTCTACAAATCAAGTGTAGATTGCATTACATTCGGTTTATTTCTTGTATTGCATTTTGTGTTGTATAATTTAAATGTTTAAATTTAAAGAACTTTCTAATAAATTACACCTTTCTGTCGCTTCTAAAATATGAAAATTTGATAGTCCACTTTGAACTAGTCTATTAGCTGCTGATAATCCCGCTATTCCTGCTCCAATAATTACTACAGACGGTTCCGGTTTACAAGGATCTATCATACTATCTGTTATCGTGCATATACGATAATTATTTTTCGCATCATTTTCAGAACTTGAACTACAGTTTCTGCTTATTGAAAATCTAAATATTTAAAATTGTGTAATAAAGTTTTTATTTTCTACCGTATGTTCTTTTAATACTAACTGTCTCGGTTTCAGTTTAACACTGTTCCTTATTAAACGTAATGTGATTAACATTTTCCACTAGAATTTATTACATTAATTAAAACTGACATAATTTTTGATAAAGACAAGATAAATGAAGCATGCTTACTACTATAAAAGTTTATTGTTCTACAATATAACTAGTACTACAATTATTGTCACTGTATATATCACATCTTACAACTATTAAACAACAATAAATTTCATCCATTATTATTTATTTCAAATTCTTTTATAATTTTATTAACAAACATTTCATCGATAATTTTCTGTATTTCATTCCAAGCAAATATAATGTCTGTTTTTTCAGTAAATCGACTACAAACCACAAATCGTACAACATATCTTTCACGAAAGTAATATGGCATTATATAAATTTTATTTCGTTCATTAATTTTCTCTAATAGTAAAAGGGTGTGTTGATCGTCGTCTCCTTTCAATCTAAAACACACCAACCCCATACTATTAATTAATAATTCGCAACGATGATCCTGTTCTACCAAATGTGCAAAAAATTTTGCCAAGAATATTTGCTGTCGAATATGTTTTTGTATACCTTCTACCCCATAAATACGTAACACGAACCACAATTTCAACGAACGAAACCTTCTACAATTCGGTATTTGCAAACGTTGTAGTTCTATTGGAAATTGTTCTTCCTCCCTTTCAGATTGTAACAGTTTCGATGTAACTTTGTAGGCGTCCTCGAACACCCGACGATCCTTAAACCACATTGCTGAACAGTCTGAATTGACTAACATCCATTTATGTGGATTAAAGTTGAACGAGTCCGCATATTCGACGCCTTTCATCAAATAACGGTATTCGGGACAGGCAAAAGCCGATCCAGCATATGCAGCATCCACATGCAACCATATGCGTTCCTTTTCGCAAATTTCGCCCAATTCCTCTAAATTATCGAAAGCACACGTTCCCGTTGTGCCCAACGTACCAACAACACAGCATGGAATTAAACCATCGTTTCGATCTTTTTTTATTGCATCCAAAAGTGTACAACCACGAAGACTGCCATTTTTGTCAGTTGATAAAAGGCGCATTGGTACACTAGCTAATAGGCCAGCTTTTTCCACTGATGAATTCGATTGTTCTGATGTGTAAGCAACAAGTTTACCTCGACTCTTGGAAAAAGATTGATGTGGATTTTCTTTTAAATGTTGTTTCATTGTACGACTTATGCTTGAGAGAAGGGCCACTAATGTAGCCTCACTGGCCGCATTCTAAAATTAATCTAATGAACGGCAACTTTCTGAAATCTCATTACAAAATACTAACTTGTATCACACCAGCTCCAGTTCCGTTGGGAGAATTTAGGAAATGTTCTGGAAGGCCTAATAATTTTGCAAGCCAGTCCATCATTTTCACTTCTAATTCCAAACAAGCCGGATTAGATGTCTGTACGTAAATTATATTTATGGAAAAAATATCATCATAAAGTTTATTTTTTGTGATTTATACCCAGTCACTAGATAATGTTCCCAATCCCGCGACAAATATTTCTGCTACAATTCCTGGATACGAATTTGCTGTGGGATAATAAGCATGAAAATGAGGTGAATGCCAATTACTGAGACCAGGAACGATGAATTTGTCTATGTCTTGTAAAATATTTTGCCATTTTTCACCATAAACAGGAACTTGTAGTGGTAATTTGTGTTGAAGATATCCGGGCTCTACTTGGGAACGGACCGGACTACATATTGAAGACAAATTACAAAAATATATTCATAAAATCGAATTAATTGTTCCTTATATTGCATTCATTTTACTTACAATCAGTGTACTAGTTAATATAAAAAGTTGTTGGCTAATTAAAGTGAAATTCATAAATTATATACGTACTTTTCTCTTACTGTGGAAAAATATGTGACAAGGTAATCAATTGCTGCTTTACCAAATTTTCTAAATTCTTCTACATCCATATTAAAAATAATAAATAGAGTAGCACTTCTTCACTATTATTATACAAAATAACTGGATAGGTAGTCTTTCATCTCCAATATATAACTTTCACTCGAATGTCATCTCTTCATCAGACCATCTGAGGAGATTGTCAATACAACATTTTTATGTAAGAAAAACATCATTACCCAATTCTTTGATTAGAGGTTTTATAAAAATTATGTAGCTCACTATTGTAATATTTAATTAATTTTTCCTGTTGCATACATATGTTTCTCTGTGTTGAAATACAATTTTGAATTATTATGTACGAGTATATTATTGTCGAAAGACGAAAACTTATGAGGCGCGAGTCCGGGCTTTATTAAACATTATTAAACAAATATATAAAGTTTCGAAAATAAATTATATAGAGAATAATTCAAAATATGTATATGTACTGAGTACTGATGTTAAAGAAATATTTTTACATTCTTGTAAAACATTTATAAAGTTGTCCAAATTATACATAAAGTGTACAAAAATAAATATGCATATGCATATAAAAAACACATAATTATACATTACAGTTTCAGGAGAACAAATAAATTATGTCGACTCTATAATTATATATCAGAATTAAAAAGCCCCTGAAAATTCTCTAATAAGTATTATTTAATCATTTTCAATTTTCATGAACTATTTTATTAATTTTTAATTGTGACTTATTATAGGCGACGTATGTACGTTTTTAACGGCTGATGAAATGAAAAATTATGTTATTGTTAAATTATGGTACCTATTGTAAAATTATGTTATTATGTACTTACATAACTGATTAATAATTATGTATATGTATTACCTATACTTTTATTATGTACATTGTGCACTTTTATGTATATGTACATATTGTATGTACTTTACATATATTTTGTACAACCTTATAAACATATTAGAAGAGTGTAAAAATATTTCTTTAACATCAATATGTTTTGAATTATTTTATATTAAAATGTTTTAATTTTAGCTCTCAATACATGGAGATAGACATATACATATATATAAAGAATAACTTTTTACAGAATAACAATTAACAATTAATGAATGAAATATTGTTTATAAATTTTAAAATTTAAGTACATTGATCTTTACATTCTCCGAAAACTCAATAAAACCCAAAAACTTCTTTTCTTGTTTATTCAATTAATTTATAATTAGCTATAATTAATACAATCTACAATTTAAAATAAATATAAAACAACAAATTAAAAATTTAAAAACAAATACTATTTAATTATTTTGATTTTTCTTTTAGCATTTTATCACAACCACCATTCGTAATTTCTATACCAAGAATACCATTCTTTTCTGAAGTTTCTGACAAAAATTTCTTATTTGCTGGAACAATAATTTTATCAGCTTCCGATGAAATTTCCCTCCAAGCAAATTCAACGTCTTCACGTTCAGTTAAACGACTACATATAGCAAACCTTATCACATATTTATTGTTAAAATGACCAGCAATTACAAAAATATTCTTTCGATCATTAATTTGATCTAATAATTTTTGGGTTAATATATCATCACCAACCATTCGGAAACAAACTAAGCCCATACTTGATGTACAAACTTCAAAACGATCATCAGTTTCAACTAACTGTTCAAAATATTTAGCCAAACCGATTTGTTTACGGACATGCCTTTGAATACCATCTACACCATAAATTCGTAACACAAACCATAATTTCAATGCTCTAAATCGACGTCCTAACGCAATTTGCCAATGTCGGTACTCGGGTGCTAAACCTTTATGTTTATCGGCCAAATAAATACGTTCCACATTAAAAGCTTCCACCAAATATTTAGCATCTTTCACCCACATGGCGGAACAATCGAAATTCACCAACATCCATTTATGTGGATTGAAATTGAAGGAGTCAGCCATTTCAACACCGTTCAAATAATGTCTATATTCAGGGCAGGCAAAAGCGGTGCCAGCATAAGCTGCATCCACATGCAACCAAATATTCTCCTTATTACAAATCGGGCCCAATTCTTGAATATCATCAAAAGCACATGTCGGTGTCGTGCCCAAATTCGCTACCACGTAGCACGGTATCAATCCATTGGCCTTATCTTTGTTGATGGCATCGAGAAGTGTTTGTCCACGTAATTTTCCATCTTTATCGACAGGCAATAGACGCATTGGCATCGATCCTAACAGACCAGCTTTTTCAACAGATGAATTCGATTGATTTGACGAATATGCAACTAGTTTAGCTTTGATTTCACCCTCATCTAAGTCAGGTTGTAATGCTTTCAAATCACGAACGGTCTTTTCTTTGGCTGCAAGCAGTGCAACAAACGTGACCTCACTTGCGGAACCCTTTAATTGGAAAATGGAATTTAAAATTTTTAAGATGGTTGCGAAAATCCTACGGTACCTGTATGACACCACCACCAGGCCCTTCGGAACAGTTAAGGAACTCTTCAGGTAAATGCAACATTTTCCCCAACCAGTTCATCATTACCACTTCCAATTCAGTGTAAGCAGGGCTTGCCACCTGCACAGCAAGGTCAAGAGCGCATTAGAAAGTAAGTTTTATAAAATGCTACTTATATAATTATGTAAAACGTGATCAATGAAAACCGTTTTTTCACTTAGATTTAAACATACGGATAGATATATAATAATGTCTAACAGATATTGATACATTTGGAAATTTATAATTACTTCTGGTCTAAGTTAGATAATAATTTCTATAAGATTATATTTATAAAAACGGTAAATTACAGTTTATAAATTTCATGTGAAAGTTGAATGATGAAAATATATTAAGAAATTGGTCAATAAATGGACGTACCCAACTGAGGCCAACACATCCGAAACCAGCGCTCATCATTTCCCCAACAACAGCAGGAAATGAATTAGCAGTTGGATAATAGGCATGAAAATTTGGCGAATGCCAATGTGTTATGCCAGGCATTATAATTCTGTCTACGTCTTGTAGAACATCACGCCAAGATTCACCAGTACGTGGAGGCTCTTGCGGAAGTAAATCACCCAAATATCCAGGCTGTACTGACGATAAAACGGGTCTAAGAAATAAATAAATACAAAAGATATATATAAAAGATTAAATGATATTCTTGACCTTGCTTCGTATTACAAGAGCAAGATCAATGTCAGTTTAAAATTACATTTTATGTATAAATATTATATACTAGATATCGATTACAAAAAATAATTTAATATGTAATTACCGATCTTTGATTGTTTGAAAATAATCCGCAATATAATCTACAGCTGCTTTTCCAAATTCTCTGAACGCCTCAATATCCATTTCGAGGTACTTTCTCCAGTTGCAAAATTAATAATTAATTGTTGTATAAATCAGGTAATAATGGTATATTGTTGTATATATGAATATTCAGTTCACTTTCACATACACAAAAAAAAAACACTATTATATGTACTGATATTAATGAAGATCACAATAAAATATTAAGAATATGCAACAAGAAACAGCTTCTCGATCGAAATAAGTCATCAGCGTTCCACACTGGCTTTTTATACTAGTCGTGGAGTGTGTTGTAGAATTGAAGTATTTTTCTCGTCGCAAAATTTTGCCCTTCGTATCTTTTCACTATATAGTAAAATAGAGAATGGTCTTATTTATAACAATTGCTTTATTAGATTAGTTTAGTTACTACTTGCATACGGAAAAGTTGTCCCGTTTTAAATGTTCCCCTATCGAAAATCAATCACGCATATTTTAACAATACAAAGATTTCACACTTTTATATAAATTAGAAACAACAGTTCCATGAAAAGTGGACAAATTCAAGGTACTATTAAAGTTTTTATTAAAAACGAAAAATTTCTTAAAAACCTTGGTTACATTTATTCATAATGAAGTTATTGAGAGTAGTATTTTGGTTTTCCGGTATAACTGTTAATTTTTACAATTTTTTTTTGTATTTTTTCATATTTCGTCAGTCGTCAGCAAATTGTAAAAGCTCATGTTTCTATTTCAACAAATATTATTTTATAATATCTAGTTTCTTGACCATGATCTGCAACCAATTGTAAGTTATATTTTTTTGGTACATCTTGATCATTCCAATGTATTAAAAGTTGAATGCAGTCTTCGCTAGTGACATCATTAATTTTTATGGTTCCACTGCTTGTGAATTTGTTTTGTGGTTGGAGTTTAATTGTATAGGAAACGGTTTCAGAAAAAATGTTTTTCATTTCAAAAACATCGTCCATATTACTAATAATTCGATTTAAAATTCTAAATCCACAACTCGTTTCTTAAAACAGAAAACATATTTTATGTTTTTTGTTTATTTTATTGCGATACCCTTTAGTATATTTTTATTTTTACCTAAAAACCTTGACCAAAAGATATATTCCAATTGACCCCAACTAAAATTCAGTAAAACCGGAATATTTTCCCAAAATAGTTTATTTTTACATGGAAGTTCAACAATCACTGTTCTTGGACAGGATTCTCTAATACTGTGTTTACAAATACAAGATTTATAAATATCTTTTGTTAATTTTACGCACAAAATATCTTCAATGAAACTTGTTGGAGTAATTTTTAAATTTAATTGTACACCGAAATCTCCAATATTATCATCCACGAAATATAAACAAAAACTTCTTAATCCAGTTATAATTGAATACACAACCAATGTTAGTTGTAACATACCATCATCATCAAGAACAAATTTATCTTGTAGTATGTTAAAAAATTTTAGAACTTTTTTTCGTTGTATATTTTGCCAAGATATTAAGTCGTCCATTCCATTGGGTGGATTGTTTTTTATTAAATACAAACAAGGATTATAACTAGAAGATTTTTGATATGGCAACGGAATTGTTACATCAAAATTGCTTTCCTTGTAAACTGGCAAAGACAGGTTCACATTATGCAGTGAAATAAAAATATCTGCGCTTCCTATTAATTTGTAGACAATATTTCTTGCATAACTATAATGAGCAGATTCACCAGAGAAGAACAACACAGCAGTAAATTCGAACATTTTACGTGCGGTATAAAAAATTTTTATTGTATATTCCTTTTTAGCAGGTATAACAAATTTCGCGTCTGATACAGTAAATAAATTATGTTCATTTTGAAGAAAAACTGCTTCATACACTAGTGTATGTTTGCTTGGATTTTTTATACAAATTTCTGTAGATTTTGTCTCAGTTAAAACGGCATCAATTACAATTTCGTCTTTTAATAAACATGTTGGTAGAATGTTATACAAATAAACGGTTAACATTAGCATTTCAATTGGATTCAAAGAAACTAATGTAGTCGGATTAATATCGTATGACAATAAAATTTTATTCCATGCTTGAACTAATCGACAAGCATTGTGAATAAATTCTTCATTTTTAACTGGATGAATAAACAAATCAGTAAAATGTGATATTAAATATGGACAATATGAACATGTAACAGCAACAAATATTAAACAATCTTTGCTAGCTTCAATGTTGAGGAAAGATTTTAATTGTTTTTTATCAGGTTTTTCTTTCAGCCATAAAATAGATGATTGTGTAGCGTAATGGTGATTTAACCATTGCAATAATATATTTTCACTTGTGTTTATTACTTTTGATAGCATCTTTGATAGCAAGTTATTTTCTATTATTTCCTTTAAATATTCTTCACATGATTCCAATTTAATACGATTTAAAACTAAACATTTATAAATGTTTAGCAATAAATTTATCCAGCACGTTTTATGTTGTTTTTCAAACGAAAATTTATTTAATATCGAATCATTACAAACTTCATTATGTTTCATTAAAATTGTGTATTGTTTATAGGATAATAATAATTCTGGTTCTATTTTTTCGTTGATAATATTTAATTTGAATAGACATTCTAATATTGTATTGTACATTTTGTGTGAATTTATTGATGATTTTGGTTCAGTGAAGCACAATTCTATCCTGTATAAAAAATGTTTTATTTAATAGTAGAAAAATAAAGAGTGCTGAAAATCCTGATCTGTTTTCTTCTGAAATATATGCATAGTTATAATTTCAGAAATTCAACAAAACAAGAAAACCAGCACTGTTAATATTTGTGTATACTTTTGTTCTGAAATCACTTTAGAAAAACTTGAAACACCCAAATTTGTTAAAATATTTACCAAAGGAAAACGAATTGTAGGTATTATTGAATGTGTACAATTCATTTCAGAACAGCATTGCATTTGTTCAGTATCAGTTTCATACACTAATCGATCAATACCATCCGGTATTTCAAAATATTTTGTTCGATGAAAGCATTGCGTAAACAACCAATTTTCCAAAGTTTTTCCAATATTATCTTCTTCACATTTAATTGACTCTTTTCTCAATAAATACCTATATGATACTAATAAACTATTGTCCACAATTGCACGGAAAATAAAAGTGCAATAAATTTTATTGCATCTACATTTGAGTTCAATTTCTTCAGAAATATGTCGTTCTTCTTGTGGCACAAAATTGAAATGAATTTCAATATTTTCTTTTAAACAAACATTTCCGGTTAAAGTTACATTCAAATCATTAATGCTGTGCGAAATATTTAACAAACAAGAACAAGTTTCGTGTTGTTGTAAATTTAACTTTACAGTTCTTTTAAGATCTGTCAATATTGGCACTGGAGGAAATAAAATTACTTTGTCGTTTTCGTCAATTATGTCCAATTTTTTATTGATCCCGTATAATTTTAGACAATTAAAAGCACTTTTATGGGTATAACTTCGAACATATATTGGTAATTCAACATTAAATGTTCCCATTAAATTTGGCTCAAAAGAAATATTGAATTTAATTTTTCCGTTTGATTTAATGGAAACTAAATATCCATTGTTTGACGATTCTTTCACAATATGTTCATCACAAATTTCATATTTTATAGTAAAAACATCCAATGGCAAATTAGTTGTACTAAAAAATATTTCTTGCTCATCTGTGGTCACATTTTTAATAGAGAATGTATTAATCGGCTTATTAGTTGTATCAAAATTTAAAATTAAATCTGAAAATTCAACTATGGGGTCTAATACAATATAATTTATTTTTAAAATTGGTAAAGTCTTGTCAACAGACGAGATGATATTTTGTAAAAAATAACTTGATTTCATAGATTCTGGCGTACAGATTGTAGATGGTCCTAGTAAGTCGTTGATTTTTATTGGTAGAAAAAAGCACGATACAAATTTTTTTTCAGGTTTAAATTGAATGAAATAATGTTTTGTTTCATTTGGCTTCAATTTGGTATTATTGATAATCGATTTCTGTTCGTCAAGAATACACAAGTCTGGATATGTTTCAAAAGCGATTCTACACTCTGCAATCGATAAATTTTTTAATATTATTTCATGTTCTTGTACGGCATGTGGAACAATATCGGATATTTGTAGAAATTGTGGCGATACAGATATATCAGGAAAAATTGTATTCCCATTTACGTATACGTTAATATTGTACAACTCTTCATTGATATTTATATGAAATTTACATTCAAATGAAATCACTTGTTTAAATAAAACGGAAACTGTTATCATTTTTGAAGATTTCGCATAAACACATCCTTTTTCAGGCACTATTTCAATACCTTCAAAGTCTTTTGAATTTATAATATCAAAACATATAGAAAAATTGGACACATTTTTTAATATTATGTATTTCTCTTCAACTGTATTCAGTGGAATATTTGCAAAATTTAATGTTTTTGGTACGATTTTGATCCCTTTTGTATCCATCTTAAAATCAACTTTTAAATTAACATCAAATTTCCAACGATTTGTTCTTAAAAGAAGATCATCTATTGTTTTTACATATCCACTTGCTTTTATAAGCCCTACTAATTTTCTTTTATTTGCTATAGTTCCATTTGCAGGTGAAATTATTATATTTGAACCGACTGGTGTAATCCACTTAAAATCAATAGACTTGTTCAAAACATTTTGCAATTCTATAAAGTTCATATCAGTTGGACTATTCAACGTTATTTGATTTTCATTGCATTTTATATGTCTCGGTATAACATTAGCTAGTATAACAATCGTTATAAAATCATAATTATTGACTAGACAGCTAAATGGCACACACAATTTTCCATCCTCCACAGGATGTAGTCCAACTGTAATTGTCTTCATTTCATTTCCATTAATAATGACATTTTTCCCAAATACAAATGCTTTATTTACGCAATTTGTATATATGCAAATTGGAAATGGATTATTATTGAATACCGAAAAACCCCCTTCACATACACTATCTTTGATCATATCTCCTAAATAAATGATTTTTTTTTGTACAACAACATTCTTCACATATTCTGGAGGCAATGGCAGAAGAGTGCTTTTTATTTCCATATTCCTAGATTTCGATGCCACAAGTTTTGGTAAACAAAAACGTTTTTCATTAAATAATACACTCTCATCACAAACTTGCAAAGTATTATTATGATGTTGTTTTTCATTTTTCCATTTTATTACATTCGTTCGTGTATTATGTATGGAATAAAATAGATCAATTTTAACTTTACCAACAATTGTAGACGTTTTATTTTCACAATATATTAAATTGAATGATATTTCTGTTTCAATATCGCACATTACAACAGGTGTTATTTTAATTATAACTTCAATACTTTCTCTAGCTTTTAAAAATACTTTTGTTGGTTCAATTTCCACCGAAACAATTTTATTATATTCAACTGTTATCGGTAAATGATTTGATTGATTTTTTATTTGAACTATACGTGTAACAGATTGTTGTAATTTTAATCCAAACAAACAAATACTGTTTGGAGTTAATTCGACATTAAGTTCCTCCATTTCTCCATAAATATACAGTCGAATAAAATTATTGTTTTTCAATCTTCCGGGTGAACATTTTCTTTCAGTTTCATTGTTTTTTAATACGTCAGTAGTATTTATTGACGAAATCGAGACCAAATCGTCTGAAATTCATTTGACTTATATTTACCAATAAAGATTTTTTTTAATGTTTGGAACCTAATAAAATTCCGTCACGAACTTTAATAATATTTAGTACGCTTAGGGCATAATTTTTAGAATAGCGTACATTTTTACGTGCCATAAATCTGTAAATATATATGCTTAAAAAGAAAAACTGAACACTATTTTCTAGTTTAATATTACTTAATTTGAAAATTGATTGCCTGAAAGGGCTGCATTTGACCACAGATTGGATGAATTTCAAAAAATTTGTAATTTTTAAAATTTTTATCTTTACAACAATCCTACAATTTACATTATACGTAAAATATTGTAAAAATAAATTAATCACGCACAATTAAATTATTATCGACTAAACTTTGTACATAAAATATTGTTTCGACACTACTTTCATTCTTTATGATTACATTTTTAACATGTTCAGATTTATAATAAATTTTTGGAAAATGTACAATTGTCATATTTTGCAAACTGTAAGGATACATAATCTTCAATTGAGGCACTATAGTTTGGCCCTTTATTTTTACAACTTGTGGAAATTGTAGACTATCTAATTTAATCCAAAACTCTCGCACAAATGGACCTTGAATAAAGCTCATTAATTCCACTGTGATTGTAATGCATTTCTTTGTCTGTAAATCGAACGTTGTTAATTTTTGTTACGCATTTTATAACATTATTTAATTGCTGTTTTATTATATAATTAATTACGAATTAGAAAAATAATTATAATTTTATTGTGTATGTGTGAAACCTGAATTGATCCCTTCATAGGTTCCACAGCCACACTGAGTTCCATCTCATTTTGAGGAAGATCAATAGCAAAATATCCTGTTTTACTTCCGTTATTGTACAACTCGAGAGTGCGCACCGTTAATAATCCACCAATATCTATGGTACCAAAATCTAATTGATGTGTGCTTAGCGTTACTCCAGGTTCACATATTTCGCTTTAAAATAATAATATGCAAAAATGTAATTTAATTCATTTGGTGTTTGCAAACACGACAAGATTAGCAGTTATTTATACAGAGAATATGATATTTATTTATTTATTTTTAATTAATGGTTTCATTTAGAAAAAATCTAGTATATCAACTGAACTAGAAATATCTGGATTTCATACAAATATGTATATAATAAGCAGTATACTATTTCCGGATACCAATGGTAATAATTTTTGGGTGGGTATCCATATATCTATAAAAATTATTACAACTGCGAACTTTACATTATAAAATGTATGTATACAAGGAGTTCAAAAATTATCCATAAATTCAATCGTGTATTTGGAGAAAAATGGGATAAGTACAATTTAAGGAGTTACCAGGCTGACTAAGTTTATATTTCTAAAGAATTTCTTAAAATTTAGGAGGGTACTTTTATTGGGTGTAAACCCTTAAATAAGCAATTAATAGCAGTCTTAAATTAATTTGATGATTTGGACAATAATTAGTGTCGCAAAACATTTGCTGCAACATTTTGCCTATTCATCTATTGGTTTGTAGAAAATAATCAATCATTTAGAAGTTTTATTGCTCGAGAGATAAGTATATAATGGACACAGTACATAGAAATCACGGTACTTATGAAGTACCCCGTATAATAAATGTAAATTTAATTTACTTCGTATTTAATAATAAAATACTAATCATTAAGATTTTATATAAATCGGTTTATAAAATATATTGTTATACAATCAATCATTTGTTTTCATTATAAATGCAACCATGACATTGTCAGGACAATCACTAGTTCTATCAATGCCAGACTTGTAACCATGGCCATAATTATTATTATTGCAAACCGCATTGAATAATGAGATTATATTGAATCATTTGAATATTGTATTGTCGATAATTTAAAATAGATAATTATTTCCAACACCGAAACGTGTTTGCAAATAAAATTATTTCTTACATAATTATCTGAACAGGTACAAGTTTGTTATTAATGTAAATTGGTAAAAACCCTGGTAAAACGTTTTCAGCCGATTTGTGAGTATATTTTATGTAACGTTTAATAGATAATCCTTGTGCTAGGAAGAATGGCTTCCATTGATTATTAATAAGCTGTATTGCCTGCAAAATTTTATTTATTTAGCTAATTTTTTCTATTATAAATTTATAAGTACCTTTGATTTTGGCGCGCAAAGCTTTATCAATGCATGTTTAAATCCACAATTGATAATTTGTATATCAATTTTAAATTCTTTACTATCATATGCTTGTGCAAAAATAATTTTTTCCGGGTATATTCGCACATTGTCCTGTTCAATATGAGACATGTCTGAATTACAAGAAAAATTGCATTTTTTCATTTCAGTTTGAAAATAATTCACAATAATTGTCAGAAAAAAGTCAATCCCATTCAAAACCTACTATTATACATTTAGTAAAAAGTTTATTGCTAAGAAACGAGTGGAGTTAATGCTGAGAGATTGTGGTAAATGATCCATTTCTAAAGAGGAATAAAATAAAATGCTAGCTTTTACGTATAATTCTTTTAAGAACGTTATTGTACATTGACCAGTTAGAAAACACGGATGAAATTAGATTTTTTTTCCTAAAAGATCTCTTATATATAAAGTATAGTTGTCTGTTAAGTACAATTGCCAGCAACGTTATATAATGAAACTCGCCAAATAACATGAACAAAACAAAAAATCGACTTTTTTTGTTTGTAGTTTACTAAGTAGAGGTTTTATGGGACAATTTAGGGCACAAGTTGTTCGTATAAGAGTAGGGACTTTATCTCCTGGGAGGCGACATTAGAGCCACACAGTTTACCCCTTGGGTCGCCCACTTTTCCAACATATTGGCGAAACTTCCATTTTACACACTGAAATGTTTATAGTGTTTATGGCTCTAACTAATTGTTCGGAACACCAAGTGGAAAACAGATTTAAAGTGTCATACATTTTATCCCATTTCCACTTTCTTTCATACTCCGAAAACTCTATATTCAGGATTTTCCAACATTTTCATTCTTTTTACTAATGAAAAACCTTTTCAACAATCGATAATCAACCATATACCATATATCTAATGTGGTCGGTTTTTTTTGCTTAAGAATTTTTTTAGAACAATTTGCGCAGTCAGTTAGATCCCTCGGGATGGGGAGTGATTGTTGTACGACAGTGTGGAATGATGGCCCATGTCACGGACAACATTACACCCACGAGAACTCTCTTCAAACTATGAAACGACTACAAACTACCATACAGAAATGGACAGATGAACCATATATATATCAAGCTGCGATCTGCTGGTCTAATTGCATTATATTGCCGAGAGTTTTATCCCTAAGGACTCCACCGCAACACTAAATTTCCATGTTATAAGCTGTTCTCACGCTACTGTCTTACATTTTAGCATTTTTATTATGTTTATTAATGCATTTTAATTTTAACTATACATACATGAAACTAAAGCAAATTCTGAATTTATGCAAAATGGTTTATTGTTCCCGAATAAGCGAGAGAGGATTTTGCAGAAAAGCAGAATAGAAAGTTTACAATCAATCACACGGTTAGGGACTGAACGTCCCAATAGTATATACAGGGTGATTCAGAATAACGTTCGGAAACGCTAAGGGCATATAGTTGACATAAAAATAAGCCGAAAATCCTTATAAACATAGGGCGAATTCGGTACCCCTGAAGAGTTATAAGCTGTCAAAATCTTCAAAAAAAGAGTTATTTTTTCGAATATCTTGAAAACCAATAAAGATATAATTACCAAATTTGGCATAGGGAAGTTAGTTGGTATTCTCTAAATATGTGTACAATTTGAAAACATTTTATCTACTAGAAATGCACTTCTTCGGGGTGGTCAAAACTCTTGATGGCCATAACTTTTTTATTTGGTTATTAAAGTACATCAAGAATAAGCTTTTTCTGATAGAAAATTTAATAATATAACTTTTTTGTCTCTTTATTTTTTTTGATTGGACCAGCCATTTTCGTGTAAAATAAGAAAAAGCAAAATAATGTATGAGACTTGATCAAAAATTCACGAAAAATCACTTATGCTTATAAAATTTTATTGACATATTTTTTCAATAAAAACCGTTAAAATAATTTTAAAATTGTTAAAAAAGGATAGTTTTTTGTTTAAAGAGTTAATTAGCATGTAATTTATATTGGATAAGGCTAATGGTAACCCTGAAGAATCATGTTAAAAATTTTGACAGTTAACAATTCCTCAGGAGTACCGATTTCGCCAAATGTTTATTAAGGTTTTTGACTCATTTTGACGTCTTCTATATATCCTTAACGTTTCAGAACGTTATTCTGAATCACCCTGTATATATGAATATATTTA
>SSSI01007537.1:0-12510 GCA_004796505.1 Oryzaephilus surinamensis | reverse complement strand
GCGACGTTGTCAAATTTATGACGAGAAATTCTCCACCGGGAGATTCAAGAAACTTTTCTAGTCCAGTAAGTGATACAAAAAAAAAAATGTTATTATATTACGATGTTAATATAACATATTTCATATTCTTCTTATATTTTCATAATTCTTTTTATTTTACTTCTTACCAAATTCTTTAATTTATCAAACTTATCTGTATCGGTCTTAATTTACCCCATCTTTAACTGACGTGTCTTGTATTTAAATCAAAATATCAGTATCATTATACCTATATAAGTTGACCGTTATTAAAAAAACTTCTTAGTGCATATGCCGAGTTGCAAGTTTTTTCTAATAACGGTCAACTACGGTATTCAAAAAGTCATATAATGTATTAAAATAGTTATTTGTTTTATAAGGCTAGAAACTGAGCTTTTGCGAGTCTGAGTTTTTTGAGCGCTGAGGCCGCAGGCCGAGCAGAAAAACGAACACTCGCAAAAGAGTCTCTAGACGCATAAAACACAATATTTTTTGTGCCGACAATAATTATTTAATTAAAAAAATTAATTTAATAAACAATATTTCGACTTGACACATTTGACATCTGTCTGTTACTTCATTTTCTGAATCAGTGGAAACGTAAATTACACTAAATTTCATTTTGCCTGCCTAGGCAGGAAAAACGCTGTTTCTAGACGATTTTCGCGATTGCAAGACGACTAAATACGGACGGAGGCGCAAAAAAATATTTTTAATATTTTAAAATAAAAATTGAGCCTTTATGGCGTGATATATAGTTATATACAACAACATAGCTAAAGCTGAAATATTTTGCAGATACATTCAGATATTTGATAACTGTTACAAAAATGGAAATATGGTTCATGTAGTACTAACTGCTGCTATAGTCGGTTGTCTCGGTTACCAATTACTAAAAGTTATTATGGCATAAACAGATGTCAAGATCAAACCAAAACTCATATAAAATCTTTTTAGACTATTGCATTTGCTACCTTGGCTTTAGGAATTGGATGGTTTATGGGCTGTGTATTTGCGGCTGCAGCTGGCCAAAACATAACAGATGAAGTAAGCATTTTTGCGTTTATAAAATTTATTTAAATCAACTATAATATTCATTTATTTTATATTACATGTAAGTGTTCATCATTGATATACACACTAATTACAACCAACTGGTACGAATGTGACTTGCCTATAAAAAAAGATTTGGTTTTTGTAATAATGAGAAGTCAAAAATATGTATATTTAAGAGCTCAACCATTTACATATTTATCCTTTCAGTTTTTGATAAATGTAAGTATTTATTCATGTAATATAAAATTATTTTAGGTATATATTTAATCTTACAATAATGTGTAAGAAAATAAATTGCAAAATAACGAGTAATATTTAAATATTTAGAACCACGACTTGATAATAAACATCTTCATTTTGTTTATTATTGAAAATTAACATGAACGTTATAGCCAAAATGGTACTAATACAAAAGGTGCAGATTTCGAATGATAGAAAGTAGTAATTGGGTATAATTACCCTCTAATAAAAAATCAAATATGTTTATATTTTACGTTAAAAATTAAACGATAAAAAAAGGAAATAAAACGTTGTAGCATACATAGTTTTGTGACGACAACGTTAGGTTTAGAATGGATTATAATAGGGTTCAAGAAGTACTCGTAAAAGCAACTTTTTGATGTAGATGCAATGCTCGTCATTTGACTTATAGTGCTTATTTTCATGAGACAATCATATTTATGACGTGGGCACATCGTGTAATAGGCTTTTCGTAAAAAATGTAGCAAAATAGTACTTTAGACAATTGGATTAGGTTAGAGTAGATTAGATTAGGTTAGATTAAAGGTAAGTTAAGGATGGATTACAACGTACTAGATAAAACTTTTACGGAGCAGGGGAGGGATATGCCCCAGTTCCGGTCGGAGATGCAAGTGGGCGAGCAGGCTCATCCCGACCGTCAGCCAGCGACTACTCGGCGTTTTCGGTAGGCGACCAGGCCGAGATGCCAGTACATGCAACTGGAAAGGAAGAGGGAAGCGGAAGGGGAGTGCGTGTGGGGAATAAGGATGATGAAACTGCAAAATTTTTTGCAAATGTCACGACAAAAAAACTGTTGCTAAAAAACTAGGAGACGGGGTGAAGTGTTACTAGAAACGCTCCTTTAGCTAAGGGGATTTTACTCCGGAACTAGAGGAAGAAAAGGACGGACAAAAGTATAGTAATTCTTTTGATAAAATGATGGCGACAAGGAAAACACAGCAAGAAACCGACGACGATTTGGAAGTCCTGAGCTCCCCAGCTCCTGAGACTCACAGAACCATGACGTAAATATTACATCAAAAAGTAGACAGCCACCAGAAGCGGTACAGCTGCTAGAAGAGCTGAAGCAAATTAAAAAATATATGGGAAAATTAGAAGGGTTGATGGCGACCCTCTACAGACCCAAGGAGGATTTAAAAGAAAATGTGAGCCGGCTAAGTAAATCGGTGCATGCTATAATAAACAATGGAAATATTATGAAGTGGTTACAAGAGAACGAGACCAATACGTCAAATCGTGGCACAAAGGATATTTCACAAAGTGTAACAAAAAATGAAGGAACGCAAACAGAAGAGAAACCATATATTGCCTGTGGTAAGGTAGAAATGGCCACACAAACGGAAGCTGGAGATATTAAGTCAATGAAAAGTCAATCATGTCAAACCTATGGTCCGGCAACAGATTAGGAAATTTCTACTCTGGTTGGAGTAGATAAGTATGAGAAGTGGCAAGAAATAGCATGTAAAGCATGAGACTCGGATCTCTTTAAGAGGACTGCAGTTGATACCGCTGGTATAATAAATTCATCAAGAGATATTAAAATAGTTCTGGTAGGAAACTCGGAAAAAATAGAACAGATTCCAGATCTGAGGGACATTAGCTGTAGGGTCCCGGAAATACTGGAGGTAGCGGAGAGTTGTTATGAGCTTTTCGAACAAAGCACAAAAATGAAGGGCCGGCCAGGTGAACATCAGACGAGAATAACTGCAATTGTCAGATATGGGGATATAGATCGAGAGCTATGGCAGGCGCTGGAGAAGGGACTGAGTGATGTGGTGGAATACAAAAAAGACTTTATATTATTCATTGATGATGCGGATAGGGTGGGGACGATACAGCAGATGGCAGAGTGTCTAATGCAAAATGTCCTCGCGTCAAATATGCGGTCTACTATCTGTTTGCCGGATATGCAAAAAAATAAAATACTTACCAGTAAAACCTCTATTCCTGGTGGCGTAAAAACACTAGTGATCAAACCCGAAAAAGGGCAGACGGAACAAAATCAGAATGACAAAGAAACATATGCTCAGATGATAAGGAAAATGAGAAAGGGGGTGGATGTACATGAAGCGGGTGTTAAAGTAATCGCAGTTAAAATGACTAAAGAAGAAGGCGCTACCATAAAAATACTGGAAAAAAAGATAGGCGCGGCAGAGGTTTTTAGGAGAAAACTTGCTGACATTGTAGGGACTCAAAATGTTGAAAAGAAGCAAGAACGGCGGATGGAAATTTTCGTCAAAGACCTAGAGAAAACGATAACAGCTGAGGAAATAACTGAGGCAGTAATGAAAACGCAACAAAAGAAAAGTGATGATATAAAGGTGCTCAAACCTATATACATTATACCTGTATAATGAAACGGGTCTGGGAATGGCGACGGTAATATTAGGTATATTAGATGGTAAACAGCTTTTAAATAATAAAAAAATAAAGATAGGATGGCAAAGATGCCGAGATGAGGAAAAGCTTAAATTGGATAGATGCTTCAAATGTTAACAATTCGGCCACAAAACATATGAGTGTAAAGAACAACAGACTGCTCCTAAGTGCCTTAGATGCGGAATTGAAGAACACAAGACAAATAAATGCAAAGCAACTGCACTTAAATGCTATGTGTGTGAAAAATGGGCACAGAGCTGATAGCTTGAAATGCAAAATATATAAGGAGATTTTAGACAAACATCGTAGTGTAAAGGAAGTCGGGGAAAAGGTAAATACAAACACAAATGTTAATACAGATCTTACAAATAAACGTAAATAGATAAGAAAAATGGATTTGGCGTTGCATACAGCGAAAACCTTAAACGCAAAAATAATCCTCATGCAGGAACCTAACCAAAAAGTAGCTATTAGTGAACAAATCTGTGATAATCAAAACAATACTGTGATAAAAATATGTGACAAAAACCTAAATGTAAAAAATTATGACTGTGGAGAAGATTATACTTACGTTGTAATAAATGATGTTACCATTATCAACTGCTACATAACCCCCAATAAAAACATGGACGAATTCTGGACTATCCACAGTACACGCTTTACTGTGTATACAGAAGCATGTCGACAAGCTCCAAAGTATATCGTGGAAAAACAGGCCCCTTTGTTTACAAATAAACATCGATATTAGAAACGCTTTTAATTCTGCTAGATGGGATAAAATAGTTGAGGAAATGGAAAAATGGTGCGGGTCGGCTTATATGAAAAATACCATTAAAAGCTATTTACAAGACAGGTATATAGTTGATCAAGCTGGCAATATGCATGAGGTAACATGTGGAGTTCGGCAGGGTACGGTGCTAGGCCCCATATTGTGGAACATCTTCTACGACCAAATTCTGAAAATAAAACTACTTGACGGGGTGCAGCTGGTGGCGTACGCAGACGCTGGCGATAATAGTAACAAAAAGGAAGATAGCGAATCTAAAGTGGCTTGCGGAGTACTCTGTCGGGGTAATAATTTGGAAGCTGGAGGATATGGGTCTGGAAGTAGCTACTCAAAAGACGGAAATGGTCATGCTGGTGGGAGGGTATAAATAACTCGGTTGATCTTGAAATTCTGGTAGATGGCTGTATACTGAGAGCTAAATAGCAGATAAAACACCTTGGCGTTTACGTTGACCATAATTACCGTATGACAAGACATGTGGAGATAAAGGCGGCCAAAGCAATGGGAAAAATTAATGCACTACGTAAATTAATGCCAACTTTCGATGGACCAGGATACGATATCAGAAGGGTGTATGCGGGAGTGGGACTGTCCATCATCATGTACGGATGGGAGGTATGGGAGAGGGCTCTCAAATACAAGAAATACCGCAACATAGTTAATAGACTGAATCGGAGGTTAGCTCTCGGTGTATGCAGGGCATATAATAGTACCAGTACAACAGCGTTGGAAGTAATAGCAAAAATGCCCCCAATCGACCACAAAATAGAAAAATTGAGAAATCAAAAAAATGGCATGGACGATGGTTTAGCAAACAAATTTCTCCCAAGTAAGTGGTAGGGTAGGTGATGGGAAGACACATGCAATACCAAAAAGGTAATCCCTGAAATTGAGGCCTGCCATCAGTGTGAGTGGGCGAAACCTAGCAGGGAGCTTAGTATTTGCATATCGGGACACGGGCCATTTGCTACACACAGGAAAAAAATAAAAAAGGACACCATAGATACATGCAAGGGATGCAAAGAGAACGTCCCGGACACAGCAGACCATATGCTTTTTGAATGTGTTGTGATGAGAGATAAACCTCCAAAAGCCTTGTCTGGAGTTGGGACTGTGGCTGGAGCAATCGAAAGGATGCATCAGAAGAATGTTGGAATGAGGTCGAGGAATTTATTATATAAGAGCAGTTAGGGAAAAGGAAACGATTGAGAGGAACAGAGAAAGTGGTAGCAGAGAGAGGAGCAACTAGTTAGGAGCGGGCAATAAATGTATTAAGGTACCGCCTTTGAGAAGTTATGCCTACAAAATAGTTTCTAGGAGAGTGTTTTTTAGTGGGTATGCCGAAATAACATCAAGGCGATCTTTGAAACGGTGAGTCCCACAGTACTGGGCAACTTCCCAGTCTGCGTAACGCATTTTTCACTCTCGATAAAAAAAAGGTTAGATTAGAGTAGATTAGGTTATATTAGATTAGGTTATGTTAGATTAAAGTAGATTAGATTAACCTGGGTCTTTTTTAGTAAACAAGGATTACGACTGCTAAATTAATTTTTTCATGATATGCCGCGTTTTTTCGTTAAGTGTCGCGGTTACAAACACATCCTGTGACGACATACTATATATCAACCATTTTTATTTTTTTGTAAGTTGAAAATAATAAATCTTTAGACCGAAGTTGCAAATTGCAACAGTTTAAAATTTGTGCCGATCACATTTTTTGAATTGTGCTGTGATTAAAACTGTAATAATATATTATTTTACAAGTTTAATAATCAAGCTATTTTTAGCATAATGACGAGTGCCACAATAGAATGGATGCTAAATTAGCTATTATTAAATGTGTAAAATTTACTACTTTCTGTGTTTTGGTTAATATTTTTTGAAAAATTCTTGTACAGTTATATGAATCTCAAAACACTAACTTTTACTAAAAAAAGTGTGTAGCGACATTGACGTCTGTCAACTTGTTAGTGGTGTATAGTCCGTATTGAGTTGTTGTCATTGTCAAAATTTGACGTGACAATCGGACTACCACTTGTATGAAAAAACTATCCATAGGAAAAACAGTACTCTGTTGATTTATTATGTAACTGTTTTAGCGTTTCATAATGAGTTTATTATGAAACCAAAGCACAAAATAGTATATTATGTAACTAGCACAAAATTGCTATTTTGTGCGAATTGCATACTATACTTTTTCTACGACAACGACAATTATAAAAATAGATACAAGCAAATATACAAATTTTTTATTTAGTGTTGTTAAATTTGCTGTTTCTGTTATACTTGGAGATGACAATTCCAAGACACTATTACTATGACTTTCCATATTAATTGTCTGATTTCTTGGAAATAACTACGAAATTATTTGTAATGCACAAACTGTAACAAACTGAAGACATTTGTCGTTCGGCGTTATATAGTCTAAGCCACCTTAGTTTTTGTTATCGAAAAGAGCATCGAACACGAAATATTTGATAGTGCATTTGTTGGCTAGCAACTTGTCGGGCTAACTGATGCAAAATGAAATTTGGTACAAAATGTAGCTTCTTATGATTCAATTTACACTCTTGATATGAACATTTTTCAATGTTGTCGTAGAAATAGTTGCTTATGTAACATGGGAGTAAAATGGCACTTTATAATGGCGAGGGCGACAATGATGCGAGGGAAATAAAGAATTTTACTCCCTCGTTACATACAAAATTGTATGCATGACCGAATTAATTAAACACAAACAAAACATTTGTAGCAGAATTATTTATTTTAAGCAGCTGAATCAGCCCTTGGTTAGAATAAAGTGAGGTTATGAGAGGTATACCCAGCTGACTATTAGTCGAGTCGCATCTAAAAATGGTCATATTTAGGCAACCAATAATACTGATATACTTTATTTCCCAAGGGAAATAAAGTTCCACTTTATTACCCTGTTTTTAATGAATAATGTAAGGTATTGCATAAAGATTATGCATAAAAGTATTTTTTGTAACGTCCTTCTAACCTGTTCTCATTACCAAACGATTTTTAGTAATTTTTACTCAAAAATCATACAGTAATAGGGGTTATTACTGCACGATCGCAGTAATAAGAAAAAACAATGTTGGTACCTTGGTATTTACTAAACAAATTGCTTGTTGCTGGAATTTTATAGTGTGCCAACTGTCAATTTTGTTGTGGCGTCCATCTTGTTAATAGCATAAACAGTATTTTAATTCTACTTATTTTACAATAAAACACGAAACACTAAATAAATAAACAGAGAAATATGTATTTAGTTATTTAAAATTGAAGTTTATGGTACAATTATGACAGTTACTGATACTGATACTTGGTAAATTTGTATTATTGAGTTTAAATTGAACATTTTGTACATTAGATGTATGTACTAGATGAATTGTCAACTGCAGAAGAAACTGTAGACAATAGATTAACAACAGTAGAAGATGAAGCTGGTTTTGTTGGGTCTGAACTTTGGCCCACCAACTGATTGGCAACCGCTTTTTTAGCTCTCAACGAATCTTCGATGTAGCCTTCAGCAACCGCAGTGCTTTTCCACCCACCCATGGCGCTTAATTGTTGTTATATCAGCGCCTGCACCGGCCAACGCAGTAGCACTGCTTCTTCTGAAACAGTGCCCCGTATACTCATTTGGATTATCCAAGTTTAAAAATGTTGCAATTAAAGATTGCATTTTCCCAAATGAATTAATGCCAACTGGCTGACAGGTGCACTTATTATTGGCATAAAAGAGAAATAACCTGTTATGGGTTACATCTTTAGGGCGTAAGGATAGATATTTTCGAACAATATTTATCCATAATGGATCGGTCACGCAAGAAGACCGTGGTTTATGTGTTTTAGTGTCAGGAATATTAATTATAATAACATCGTTTCGAACTTCTACATCATGTAATATTGTTAATAACATTGTTTTTTCTTATAACTGTGATCGTAGAGTAATAACCCCTATTACTGTACGATTTTTGAGTAGAAATTACTAAAAATCGTTTGGTAATGAGACCAAATTAGAACGGCGTTACAAAAATAACTATTTTGTAATGCCATTCAAATTTGGCTTCATTACTAAACGATCTCTGTATTTTCTGAATCTTGTATTTAACAAGGCAGAAAAAAGAGTAATAGGAGTATAAATTTAGAAGTATTAAGTATTAATTATGCGTCAAATCTTTGCCAAGTGGTAAAGCTATTGCAACACGTAGTTTTACGAGTATTTCTATAATGTTGATTAATCATGTGATTGTGTCTTGTGAAAGACAAATACTGAAATTGAAACATTCTAAAATAGAATACATTTCATTAGTGCGTCTATAAATAGTAATTGTCTAAATTCTTATTGTGCTGAGAATCTTTGCTAAATTGGATGTCACTACTCATGTAAGCTATGTCACTATCAACATTCAACAGTTTTATATTATGTTTATTAACGCACTTCAAAAAAACCAACACTTAACAGTAATTTTGTTTTCAGATTGTTAGGTCTTCTTACTCATATTTAACATTACTTTCAACGAGAGCCAATAAGTAAATGATGCTTAAGTGAACTGAACTATACAATTGCTATTAAACATTGATTTGACTTTAAATCAGATGCACATCCGATAATGTTGAAAAGTATACACTTACACACGCTTGTAGAAGAAATAATTGAAGATATGTACTTAGTTTTCATTTGTAGCAGCATATATTTAGGTTGTTTTAAAAAAGTTGTGATGCTCTAGAAACTACGTTCGTCTATATAAATAAGAAATGTTAAAGCTTATTTCTTCACGGACTTTTCTGTGATATTTGGGAAAGTTCTAAGTTGTTATTCTTTGGTTCAGCTTTTATCAATTTTTTTACGTTTTCTTTATCGAAAATGTACGACATTAATGTGGACCAACAAAAACTAATGTCTGTCCGTTTTATATTTTCCTTTAGAGCAATAAAACTTAAAAGTGATTTATTACTTTCTACAAACCAATAGATGAATAGAAATAGTATTGCAATACATGTTATGAGACATAACACATTTTCTCATTCGTCAAACTAGTTTAAGACCGATATAATTGCTTATTTAGGGGTTTACACCCCTTACAAGTGACCACCTAAATTCTAAGAAATTCTTTAGAAATTGTAAACCTAGCCCGCCTGGTAACTCCTCAAATATACCTATCTCATTTCTCATCAAATATAATTTAAGCATTCTATCTTTATTTATGTTCTATTCATAATTCTGACAGGCCAAGGTTAAAGGAAAAGATAAAACGGACAAATATTATGTGTACACTGTACTGGTAACGATTTTATATATTCTAAGAATAAATGTATTTATCAAAATTGTCAAAATATGTATCTTAATCTATCTTTTTTTAAGAATTGGAATAAAAATTAAAACATACTTCATTGTACAATAGAAATTAGTAATAAAGGCACGTAAACGAACAATATATACTGAATATAATAACATGTAATTACCTATTTGTCTGAAAATAGCAAAAATATCTACAGAAAGCAATTTTCTTGTTTAATTTAATTATATACTTAATCTGTAAGCAGTATTGTAAAATAGAACACAATAGTAACTCAATAATACACATAATGATTGAGTTAAAATATACCTATTACGACAAAATTTATGACAAGGGGACTAAAATTACAACATTCCAAAAAATTTACACACTGTCCTCTAATAATATTTCTAAATCATATATTTCTGTAAAATACACAAGATTGTTTAAATTACCGCAAAGATAAAAGTTTAAAGAATCTACATCAGGTGAAGTAGGTATTATAGAAAGGTAATTTAAATATTATTCATGATTAAAGGTAAGAAGTTATCTTTCTTTCTCTAAGTCTTAGTTTAATATCGTGAAATGATATCTAAGACGGTATTATTCTCGGAGATTTTGATAAAACTTAGAAAAGTCCAAAAAAATATAATCAGATATTTTGGTTTCAATGTATAATATTCTAGTTCTTCTTGGAGTGCCGTCTTCATTATTCATTGAAGGTAGGCAACAATCTAGGCGAACGTCTGTCAATCTTGAGCGGTTCGAAACAGTGAGTTTCCATACCTCTATTATCTGATTTTTTTTAATCAGGACCAGGATCCTTTCTAACCATGCCTCGCTTGCCCTCGATTTTCCCTTCCATTATCAATTTCAGGAGTCCGTATCTACTTCTACGCATATATGACCCAGATAGGCCGTTTTTCGTTTGTAACATGTGTCGTCCACGGTATCTTAAAAAGTCTACGAAGTAACCAACTATCTACTTATCAAAGGTTTCTATTCCGTTAATGGTGTTAACCTTGAGAGTCTATGCTTCACAGCCATACAATAAAACTGAGCGTATATAGCACTATACAAATCGATATTTAAGTTTCAGACTTGGGCGGAATTACACAAGAATGACCGCATCAGATTAAATGCATCTATTGCCTGCTTTATCCTGGACTTAATTTCTACTTCTAGGTCTAGGTTGTAACTAATTCAGGTCCTTAAATACTTGAATTTTTCTACCACATCTATTCACACTAACCGTCAGTATCTTCGAACAAACCAGCTCAGTCCTGGCATTGTGACTAGTTCATTTAACTTTGCGACAAATACCAGCACTTACATACCGTCTTCGATTACCACACCGATTATTACGATAAATCAACAACCGAATTTCAACAACCATATTCCTAATGCTCCAAATCCAGCATTTGTTTCACAAGCGCATCGAACACCGCATCCAGCACTTAGTCGAATTCATGAATGGAAAGTTTTCTTTGATAGTAAAGGAGATCCAATTATATTTCTCGAACAAATTGAGGAACTAAGAATGCTTTACTGCATTTGCGAAGATGAACTATTACCGGGAATTTCTATCTTATTAAGAGGCAACGCACTTCTATGGTACCGCAACAACCGACATAAATGGGCAAATTGGGAACATTTTGAGACCGAATTTAAACATTTTTATCTACCGGCTGATTATTTTATTCGTCTGGAAGAAGAGGTTGGCCGAAGAAAACAAAAACCAAATGAATTGGGGTGTGATTATGTGACCGCATTGCAAACAATAATGCGTAGAATACCGTTTATGAGTCCAGAGAAGATGCTATATTGGCTACACCGAAATTTGCTCCCGAATACCGCAATTCATACAAGAAACAGTTTTGCGACCGATATGAATTTAGACGAATTAAGAGTTTGAGGACTTAAAGAAGATTACCACAAGTCCGATTCCAAGATACGATCAACAACGAAATACGTATCAAGAGAAGTTTATCGACCACCAACACCGATAACAAAACGGGTAAGATTACCGCCTCCAACCACACACCGAATACACAAAAGACCGACAAATAATCCAACTACTTCCCACAGAGGGATAAAAGTGCTGTTCTCTGTTTTCGATGTGGAGAAGAGGCACTTAGAACCGAATGTCACAAGAACCGAAACTTTTCTGTTCAAGATGCAACGTGAAGGGTATGTCACGAGATTGCCGATGCAACAAGCCCAGCCGTCGGAAAACTAATGCCAGCTGTCCATGGGAGGCCGAACAGTTGGCCACCGAAATTGCCTCCTATAACAATCCAGGCGACAACAGACTATTCTACCGGTCATGATTAATGGAAAAGAATATCGGCTTTATTGGATACGGGCTCTGTTTGTTCATATGTGGCTAAAACTGTTCACTTGAACAACCGTCAACTACCTAATTTACCGATTGATTCAACAGTCAAATTGGCTGATGGAACCGAAATAGCTATTACAACCGAATTCAACATCGACATTATTATAAAATCGACCGCTTATAATGGGAAATTCCGCCTACTACCAGCATTAACCGTCGACGTTCTATTAGGCATGGACTGGATGTACCGACATTCTGTAGTAATGGATTTGGGAAATGGTCGATTACATATTAACGGCGATTTAGTAATGTTTGCTGATTATGAAGACAGCGATGCGGAATTGCAAGAGGACGAAATGACTGTTGAAACGAGCAATGTGCAG
>SSSI01007534.1:0-74842 GCA_004796505.1 Oryzaephilus surinamensis | reverse complement strand
TAAAAAATGTATCTTTTTATTATATTATACAAGAAAGCTGTTCCTTGTATATAATATAATCGTGTTCTTTTTTAAATAATTCCAAAATAAACAAGATAAAATGTCACCTGCATCTGAAAAATCGTTTAACGCACGTTAAAAAACCAAGTTATTTTAAATTCAACCAATTGCTTTTGAATAGTTTAGTATCAATCAGACACGAAACGGTCTAAGGAACTTTTATAAAGGGCATAATTACATTGAATAATATATGAAAACGTTGATATCAATTTTGGATAAATAATGCAACTGTTGTACACATTTTAATGAAGCGTCCGAAGGAGATATTTTTCATATAAATGCGAATATAAAAAAATACAACTACTCTTTTCACAATATTGAGTACACATTATATATTTATAAAGTTTCCGTGACATTACAATTGCGTGCAATGGAAAATTCGCGTGTTAATGTGTCGCTTGCCTTTAGGGACAAAAATATTGGGAAATACATATAACGTCGATGCGCGTGCAATACCGCGGAAGAGCAATTTGTTAATACCGCGTATCGGCTTTTGTACGATTTTACAGAAGGTGAAAAAAAATGGAAATCTTGCTGCCAAACTGAGACACAAAGCTGTTTCGCGGTATTGTTTCGATGTCAAAATCAAGGTTCCTTATTAGCTAATTCAAAATTTATCAAATCTACTACCAGTTAATACGCGTTAAGAATTCATTGACGCGATATTTCAATTTTGCGCCTTTTGCTGTGACGCGGTATTAACAAATTGCTCTTCCGCGGTATTGCACGCGCATCGACGAATTATATGTACATATGTATATAGTTGGGACCTATGTACATATAACTACAATTAAACTAAAACAAAGCCCTTCTTCCACTCTCGAAAACAAGTCGATATTAATTTATTATGTAGAAAGCATGAAGCAATAAAGAAATAACGATTTAGTCGAATATATTATGCATTTACCATAAAAATCGTATAAAAACAAGAATGTAACAAATTGAAATCTTTTCCTCTTGTATCGTAAAAACCGCATTTTTTTTTGGGAAAGCTTTAACCACCTATATAGACTCAATTAAATAAAATACGAGTATGTCATTTTATTATTTGCGTCAATTCTGAATAAGGGTGTAACAGAATTGTTTGTACAATGTTAGATAAAGCAAATTTGTGTGCGCATTCAGTGGATCAATAATCAACATTAAAAAAGACGTACACATTTATGTTTATATCTATATATATTGATATACATACATCATATATATACAGTGACAAAATTAATAAAAATGATAAGGTTTGTCGAGTTTATAACAAAATACAAAAAAAAAATACAAGTATATCGATCGCGAAATTTATTATTTGCCTAAATAACTAACTATGCATGCAACAAACAAATGGATATATCCTTTTCGATATTAAATGTAATTAAAATAAATCATATGGGAGAGGAGATAAATATTTATAACATACAGGAAGAATTTTTTTCATGCATGGTTATTTTATTTATATTTATTATGATTCCATATGCGAATAAATTAGGCCATTTTAACACACCACATGGAAATGTTTGCATGAATATAAGTAATTTTCCGGATGATATTAAAACAAAATTTCAAATATAATTTAAAGGAACATTTTTGCTTATGACTAATAGAGCAGTTAACTAATCATCTGATATTATTTATTCTTTGTGGTTTAACAAAACTAATTAAAAAGAAATTTTCAATTTCATTTTTGTACTATTCATTTTTGTACAGCTTCTATATAGAAAAGTACTATCTATATGTGTGGGTTTCATTTGATGAAATTGAACTATCCAACTGTATTTTTTCCTTTTTTTAATAATGCTCCATGAATTGTGACAGACAGATTTTATTTTCGATGTGAAGGCCAAAACATAAATATCACACGAGAAGACATTTGAGTAAATTTACTGTTTTCATGAACGTACAAGACAATATTGTTCACAATATTATTTTTATGTCTACAATTACATGTAAGTTGGAAAAAGATATTAAATTCTATGTGTATAAAACTATTTGTATCTATTTAATATCAACAAGGACAAGAAAGGCTGTTTTTATCGATCTCGTCTATGTGTCATAGTCAGTTTTCACTTTCGCTTTCATCTTCAATTTTCCTGAGTTCCTGGTATATCAAAAACGAACGAACAATGTTGTAATTTTCCAAATTACAACAAAATTAACCCTTTCTCATCATTTTTTTTTTTTGTGATGCTGATGTTTAAAATTTCAACTTACTTCATTTGTTTAACTATAGTACTCTTCCCCGATTCTCCAGCACCTGAAAAATAAACGAAAAAAACCATTATTTTAAACATACCCATCTAATAAAATGTAATAAAATATGAATAACATTTTTTTTTCTCTCTCACTAAATTTGATTGGTTTAATGACGTCAAAAAGACGGGTTGTACATCAACAGTAGAAATAAAATACTGTTATTTCTAAAAATAATCTCTCACGAAAAAAAAAGAGTGTTGTTTTAAGTAGTATGTAATAAAAGTTAAAATGGATTATTTTTCTAACTGGTCCAGATGCTGAAAAATTTGTCGCACAGGTATTATTTTCTTCCAATTTCAAAATTGTTCAAATCAGTGCCCTCAAAATTGGACACACAATTACATGATTGTATTATAAATGACTAGTCCAATTGTGTAGTTTGAACATATGTTGGGCAAACATAATAGTTGAAATAATAAAAATTTAAGAGCGGCTTAATGGATTGTCCCATTAAAAAAAATAGAGGATGTAATTCACATACATATATATATGTATATATGTGAAAAAGTGGGGACAATTTTATTAGTTAATCAACCTACATATTAAAGCTAATGCAATTTGTATACAAATATTTTGAATTTATGGCCAATTTCACCATCATCAATAGAGCTTTCTTCGTAAAGCTGCCTTTATCTGTATCTTAAGATAATTATGGAAAAAATTACTGAATACTCGTTTCATTAGTAGCAAGTTTCTTTTCCCAGATATAAAAAAAAAGTGCAAGAAAATACAATTTCTACCAAATCGCACAATAATTATAAATAATTAAAAATTATGATAATAATTTCTCATAAAATATGAACTTTCACTAAATAGCACAATTTTATATACTCGAAACTATTTGCTGAAACAAATTGTAATATGTTTACATATACAATTAACGTCACACAATTTTAATGTTGACTTTAAACAACATTATGTTGTAATATTCAGTCAAATTTAACCAAAAACTATACGTATTTTATTGAAGATGCATGATTGAAGAATATATAATTTTAAATTATTTTACATTTCTATTACTATTGTTATTGTAGAAATTCTAGAGGTCACACTTGAATGAAACTAATTTACTCATAATCATATAATGAAATAACATTGACCTGTCTAATTAATAAGTTCATACTATGTGGGCTCTCATCAGAAAAATTTATTACTATATTCCACACTCGATTGAAACATTTTCTTAATTTTCCAAAATTTAACGCTACAATTTTACTAATTTCATTATTATTAAGGCACCGTCGTTCAACGATATTCAATTCTAGTACTAGTACTTAATATATAATTAAAAAATATAATTACAATAACAACGTCCTTAAATAGAAAAAATGTAATCAAGTAATGAATTGTTAATGAAACGAAGCTAATAATATTAAATAAAAAATGTATACAACACAATATTACACTACACAGAAAAAAAATTACGTAACATTTACTAATAATTTAAGTAAATTTATGTTCCAACACTATCTGGGTGGTACCCAAAACAAATAAGTATAATACAGGGTAATACTTTACCTAACAACAATAACTTAACCTCCTTTTTGGCCCTTTGGCCCTCCTCTTTTAAAATTACATCAATTTTTTTCGTTCGTACAATTGCTGCCCTTTCTTCAGCCGACATTGTACATCCTAATGCACAATTTTCTAATAAACAAGCCATTTTCACACCATACAAAAATTTTTTTACAATAATTCAAAAGTAACTAACACACACGGTAAAGTTTAATCGTTTATAGTTTTATTTAAATTTGTTTGAAGAGGCACTACACATAATTATTCAACATCTTGAAAAATCGTAACCGGATATAATGTACTGCCATTTTATCAAAAACAGACAATAATAATAATAATAACACAAACACTTGACTTTAATGGACTTTAATGGACCAGTACGTAAAACAAAAAAACTTTTTGTATTTTCAATACAACATCAATATAAATACATAGATAAATCGAATATTGGTATGGAAATGATTTCCATATAAATATATGTATTTCCAAATAAAGTTGATAACGATATATGTATAGGCGCAAAATAGACTATATTTAAAAATGGTGGTACTATTTTTTTTATTGTCACGTCAACGACACCACAAATCGATTGATCGTACAGATATATGTATATATAAAAAATAATAATAGTTAACACCACAACAACATATGCTTCTTTTTCACATATCACACAATTATCTGACGAAGTGCATTTAGATGTTAGACCTTTTTGTACGAGTTTTTGTATAAACTGATGGCGCCCCACCTACATCTATTATTAGAGTATTATATTCTTGTTACATCAGTGGCGTACAAATTGATTTTAAGATATTATATACGAGTATTTTTTTATTATAATTACTTTTTCCATTAAATTAACTTATCTATATAATATGATAAATAAATTTAACCATGTAAACTAACATACATAAATGTATATTATTTTCTATAAACATATAATTTTAGTTTTTTTGGAACTTGTTATTTTATACATCAAGTAGGCTATTATTAAGTGATGCAATTTGAGTCATTATGCATTAGTGATTCATCTAGTGAGGAAACAAACAAACTGGTTATTAACAAAATAACATTTTATTTTGGAATTGATGTATTATAATATTAAACCATTTAATTTTGTACTTGAAAACCTCTTTTTTTTTAAAAAAAAAGCTCTTAAGTTGACACTTAATACAAGATTCTTCAGCATTTCTAAAGAACAAAACTTCTAAAAACAATACAAAATGAGCGTTTCTATAGCAACCATCAACGATAATTTGAAAGTAACCATGGTAACAAACAAAATAGCGTCGATTGCGTATACAATCTAGTCCGTTCTTTATAAATTCAATGTTTTATTATCAATTTATGACTTGATTAACACAAATTAGACATGGTTGCCATAAATGGTAAATCTTGTCAAGTTTACTTAATACTAATCCAATAATTTAATGCCTATGTTAATTATATAAAATCGATATGTATGTTTTTGTTGTTTATATATTGAGTAAAGAAAATAACGCCCCCGTAAATAAAATTATAACGTACATATATTTAAACTGTGATTATTTCTATTTTCTTTATCGCAGAACAGCAAAACGAGACAGGAAAAAAACATATAATAATTTTACAACAATTTTCAATTGGAGATTGGAAATATAAGTGCTTACGTATAATATGAAAAGTTAACAATATACTTATGCTTATGACGTAGACACTGCCCTTGATAATAAACCCTATACATGATCGCTTTTGGATTGAATTTAAAAGTAATCTCTTTTTTTATATAAAATATTCAAAGAATATATGGTTGTACGTATCATATTTCATTAAAACAAAATAAACTATACCTATTATATCTTTTACAGTAATTTTAATAGAAAAACTGAATAACAAAACCGACTACACCAAACATTAAAAAATGAATTTTTTATTTATCTTGTTATTTGCTCATAAATTACCATCATGGAGTACCTAATATAGTGGTTAAAACGAAAAAAAAAAACTTAAATTAACGCAATTTTCAGTGTTTGTTTATGAGATAATTGTATGGTAAAAATTTAAATAAAAGACATAAAAATTTGGGAAAATATTTACATTTTAATGAATAAGAAATTCCTATTTAGGGGAAATATGTTTTAATTTTATGATTTTCTAAAAATACCTAGAATATAATTAAAATTTATACTTTTTACGGAAACACAATTACGTATTTTATCTTTAAGCAACTTCCTATAAAATTTTTAGTGAATTTTATTTCAGAAGTTTATGTGAAACGAAAAAAAAACCTTGTGTCCAAATGAAACTATAGTAGAAAACGCTATTATTTATCAATTTGTGACAGATGACCCGATTTCAGTAATACGTTAGATTGATTTAGTGACGGAGGGTGCAAAAAAAACAATATAAACCCTATTTTTCCTAAATTGTATACTACGAGTTCACATTTTATATTAAATCTAACCATTTTGTAATAATGAAGAAAAACTTTGATTTAGTTTTGATAAACGACGAAAAAATAATTAACAATTATTATTGAAGATATGAAGTAGTGTCCATGTTTCATAATTGTGAAGATAATCTAATAAGTAGATCGTAGATTACAGCATGTAAACTATATGATATACGCAAATAAAGGTCTATGTATAGCTGTGTATATAATATTATATTGGATTTTGTAGTAGACTGATTTTACAATGCAATATCAGCAACATTGTTAAATTATACGACATGTCGCCGGTGTGAACATGACACTTTAAGTAACACTTATTATTACACATCATACATGCAATCAAATTCATTTGTAGGTATTATGTATAAAATACCTATTCAATCTACATATAGTTATTGTAAATGAAATACATTCAAAATCAAGTTTAACACCTACAAAAAGTTTCTGTATACTTGAATTAGTTAAAAAAACAACAAAGTTCGAAGATTATGACATTTTGTGAAACAAATAGTGGTTTTTTAACGAAATTGGGTACGCTGAATCCAAATCCGTTTACAGAATTCAATTTGAACTGATGGTTTGAAGAAGTTTTAAATAGTCGTAACTTTTCTATTCATAAATGAATTTTAATGAGACTTGTCTATTATATTTTCCAATCATCCCTTTATAAACTACTTTTTATTAGAACTTTCTAGACGTACTAGAAAAAAAATTAATTCAATCACTTCTCTGTTAATTGATTTTTAGAGAAACTTCAATATTTCTCAATATAGACTTTTTTTTTTAGTTTTTTAAGTGTGTAGTTCTAATCGATGATAAGAATAAAGTACGTCTTTTGCATATAACACTTGTTGATAACTAAACCTTTTTATAATTGCAAAACAAGGAAATGAATGAACATTTATTACATGTACTATGAAACATTATTAAATAAAATTTTCAAGAAAACACATACAAACTATTTCCCACGAATTCTGATAACGAGTGTTTACAAATTTTGTTATTTACCAGAAATAGTGAAACACAGAATTTAACCAACTGTTGTATGAAACATTTTGAATATAAAAATAAAACTTGTGCAATTGATTGTACCTATTATGTATTTTATTTCAAAAACAATTACTAATTAATTAATCATGCATATAAACATACACAATTGTACAGAAAAATGTGTAGGCAACTGTAAGTATAATAAAAAAAGTAAACATTGAAGAGAAAAAACAATTTTATCATTAATGGATTACAATTAATGGTTGGTTATTTCATAAAATGAGTGATCTAAAAATAAATGCAACTAGAAAAGGTCACATATGTATGGATTTATTATCTTAATTGTCAAAGAGGGAACAATTTAAAAAGGGACATTAAAAAATATACAATAAATAATAATAATTTTGTCTGAAAAGGACGTTAATGTGCTTTTATTAAAAATTATATACATATTATGTTGAAAGTAGGGCGTGGCGCGATAAATAAAAATACAAAAGTATGGTAGTAAAATTGAAGAAACATGAATGAATTTAATAAAATATTAAATTTTAATAATTCATGAACGTTTTTATTTAATTAAAATAACCTTCCGGAAAATAGTGGTGAATATTTTTAACAGTTTGTGTATTTCAAAATATACTAATATTTAAAATTTTTAATATGTACATTCACAATATATGAAATATCGAAAAGCACATTATTAGTCAGTTTATCTTGTATTTTTAAATAAATAGTAATTTCTACGAACTATAATAATAGTTGAAAAATTTATTGTGTACTTGAACAAATAATGGATTTTTAACCTGAAATTACGATCTTAATATAAAATTTTTCTTTAAAAAAATGTTTATAACATTATCAGTGAACTTTTTTATTAGTTCATCGACCCAATTATAAATAAACATAAAATAAAAAACGAAAAAGGTGAATTTCCTTTTTTACACCCCCATATATTTGAAAATTACTTATTTTTCTGGTAAACTTATTTCAAATGCATAAGCGTGCCCAAAATCATCAGGTGAATATATTATTTGGCCCCCATCGAATCATTCCGAAATATTCTTAGTCATTTTTCTACAACATTGAATAGAAAATTTTCAAAATTTGCCAGAATTTTGGTATTTTCATTAATGAGAAAAAAAATCTTTGTGAAGGGTTGTATAGGTTGCGCATGATTGTATGGTCCGCACCCAGCCGACTTATCGAACCCCCGCCCAACTCACCCAAAAGAAGCAGCTTAATGTCCTTGGCGGCCTGAATTCCATCCTCTTTCAGATTTTTCTCAATCTGTTTGCTGCGGGCCAGGGCCGCCCGTTCTTCCGCCGAAGAAGTGCACCCCATTCTACAAGGTCCCTCCGTACAAAACGTTGCGACGGCTAAATAATCCACTCCAGTATACAGCAAACAAAATACTCGCACTTCTATACTACTAGCACCCCAAAAACCACACGGTGTTATCAAAAAAAACTAGCACCTAATCACACACATTGCACAGATTTTGTCCGTCTATTTCGAGTTACTACAAAAAGGCGTCCAGGGGTGGTGGGTTTCTATATAATTTTTTCTATTCGTTTTTTGTGGGTCTTCTATTCTGTCCACTATAGGCAGGCGTTTGACAGCCCCGGTCTTGAAATCTTGCTACCGCGTCCACAACAGAAGCACTCTGAGTCGATGCTAAAATGAAAATAGGGCGCAAGCGTCCAACACCTACACTACGCATGGCGGCATACGGATTCACTCTTTTTTCAAATGTGCACACCTTTTTTTAAATCAACTAGTGTCTTTGGAAATAATTCAACTAGAATTAAGTGTATTAAATGGAATCAGAAATTAAAATTATCATTTCTCTTATGGAACAATTACTGAACTTACTGTAAATGGCTTAATGTTTTTTTCCAACGAACAACTTTTTTTTATAAAGTTGCAATTCCAATTTTTTAAATTCAAATTTAATTATATAATAATAATATTCCATGTAAAAATCAATTACTTATTTGTTATTTCTTTTAAAAATGAAAATAAGAATTAATTTATAAACTAGCGTTCGATTATAGGCAACCACCAAAACTATCCTGAAATTTAACACTACAATAAAATTACCATATTCAAATTGATTTTTTTATTAAATTCGAGTACAGGCTAGTTTTACAATCACGAATATTTTGTGTTTAACACAAAAAAATTACCGAAATCAACTTAGTCATGAAGTCACGATTCGTCATGGTAAAACTGGCCCTAAGATTATATCATTATACAAAAATTAAAAGTTAATTTCAAAAAACAATACAATATCTATACAAAATAATCGTTTGCTATATATATATCGTAATCTTAAATATATTTTATATGTATAATGCGGAATTTTAATAACATTTTTCTTTTTTTTAATAATACCACCTAATTAACTATACAATACTTTCCATAGTACAATAACACTTTCACGTACACAGTAAATTTTTTCACAATACAAAAAATTATCACAATTAAAAACTCATGCGAACAAGCTATAGTGCTAGTACTCACAATTATTATTATATTTTACAATTTATGCATTTTTATCTGTTATTGTTTTTCAAAAAATGTACATAGCAATGTTTTAAAAGAATTGTTTAAGAGAGATTATAATATTTATATTCGACAATTAATGATTGAAATATTTTAATCACATTTTCATATGAGAGGAATTATAAAAGGAAAATAAAAATAAATCATAAGCAAAAACAAAATACAATAATTGATTAGTTTATTATCGAGTAAATCGTAACATATAACTTATGTACAAAATAACTATACTAAAAAATAGGTAGGTTTTATATAAATAAAAATACCTTTTATAATTATTTAATTAAATTATGTTATTTATCGCCCAAAAATAATAAAGTGTAAAAATCAAACTAAAAAAAAGCTTATACGTTAGACCAAATTATTTGTTATGAAATATTTTAAAAAAACAGATCAAAACCATAACAAATAAATTAATCAAACAAAAAAAACACACGTGACTTCCTCTCTATGTAATTATCACAAGCATGTTTTTCATTAAAGCAAAAAAACGTTTACTTACAATAATTAAATTCAAATTAATTAAACTACAATAAATTAAACACAATGTCAATGTTATAAAAATTATTTATATACATCTTTAGCGTTATTTACAAAAAAAAAAAAAACAACCAAATTCTTTTGGAAATTTCTAGTTTTGTTGCCATGATTTTTAAATATTTTAATTGATAATTAACATAGATTTAATTTTATAAATATGGATGTAAGTAAACGTTTAGTAATTAAATGTTTCCATTATCGATGATTTTTTTTTTGATAATATAGAATCGGTTGTCAAATGTAGTTGTTTTATAAGAGAATTGGCAGTCAGTGCATCAATTTAGGTACATATCGGGGCGGTAAAAGAAAACAAGATGGTCACTGATCTAAAATATCCACCAGGGATGCAAAGGCACACGAGCCAAGTCCTGCTGTTGACATTAAACGCACAAGTTCTTGTGCATGTGCTGTTGCCACTTCTAAAGGAGGCTTTCGCGGTTTATTGTTTGTTTCTACACACACACACAAATAAATAAAATCATTATCATTTTTACCAAAACATTATTGAAACTTACCTAAAATAGCTGAATTTAGGGAAGCACACACCGATTCCCTTTGGGATGGTTTTAATTGCCATCCAACTGGACTAGCCCATGGATTCGAATAAGCTAATAAACTAAATGCATCCTATAAAAACCAATCAAAATTTTCACAAATACTTCATTATAATGTTTTTTCTTATTTTTTTACCTCTAGCATTTTCTGATTTAATTCACTAGAGTCTTTATCGACGTCAAGTTTCTGACTCATACTGTATAATTCCCTACCGAATTCTAAAATCCTTTCTACAGCTGGTTTTATACAAGTTTTTCTGCTTAGTGGCACATCTACATCTAAAAATATTTTTATACACATAGGAAAAATTCACAATAATATAAATTATGTTTGTTTACAATAATTTCCGTTGAATAAAAATAAAAAAAAAAATCACAACAGAAGGAATATTTGAGAATTTAAAAACTTAAAATCTCACTAAAAAAATTATTTGAATTCAAAAATAACGTACCCATTTCTTCATCTTCATTATCACAACGTCCTTCTTGTATATTACTATTACTATGGCTAGTACCATTTTGATAACCATTACTAGAATTTGTTTTACCATTACATGAATCACTATGATGACCATTTTGTACATCATCTGTTGTTTCTATTTCCATTTCAGTATCTTCTGTTGTTGTTGTTGTTGTTGTTGAATTAATTACATTTAATTCATTATTTATACAATTGTTACCATTATGTACAGTAGTATTATTTTGATTCATTTCTTCAATACTTTGTTTCGTTTTATTGCTATAATTTTTTGTTGATTGTATTACAGATGTTTGTATTGGACTATTTGGTCTAGATGATGAAATACTGGTAAATGATGATGGTGAATAACCACCTATACTTTTTCTATGGCATATTTCCACATCTGAACCATTTATCATTTCAACAAATTGCCGACATTTGAGCATAAATAATAAATTTTGATCATTTTCTAATAAACCAGGATATAATCTACTTGTTCTTTCAATTGCTTCACCCATACGACCGGCTAACACTAATTTTAGAATTTCTGTAACATTAAAAACAAACCTGCATACAGAATTTTTAATTCACATAAACAAAATAGAAATAAAAACAAATTATATGGAAAATTATAAAATATAACGAAAAAAAAAAAATCAATCAAGAAAAAAACATACTTTGTCGATTTTTAATTGATACTATATCTTCCTGAAAAGGTTGATCTGTTATATGGGCAAATGCTTCAGCTGTATTACAATACCCATGATGGACTAAATATGTTGATACCATTCTAAAATACTCGTATCTAGTACTACATATATTCATAGGATAAATTCAAGAAACAAATTCACTTACTTGTTTAATATGGCCTGCCATTCCCCTTGACTTTCTGGTACTGGAAAATCATTGATTTCTAAACGTGTTCTTGAACGTAATTCACGCATCATATCTTCAATATCGAACATGAATGGTTCCTGGCCGAAATTCGCATCGACAACTTCGCCAGGCGTTTGAAGACCCACAGTTGGATACAAATTCGGCTAAAAAAAACAAACAAACAAACAAATAACAAACATAGTAATTTTATTAATCATTCAATAAAATTTCCATCCTACAGGTAGATCTGTGAAAGCTGTACCAAGATGATGACCATTCTTTGTATAGAAACATGTATTATCGATTAAATTTACACCACAACCAATCACATCCCCAGTCGTAAATGTTGGCCCATATGGTTGTCCTGTACCAGATGAACAAAATGAATGACCATCATCACCATGATAACCATACGATTGTTTATCCCATCCTAAATAATTATTTATAACTTTATAACAATATTTTAAGCATATTTTAATTGCGAATATTTTATACCTGGTAATCTATTCATATTAACACCTTGTGCAGACAATCCAATACCCATATAACCATCACGTCCTTTACTAACGATTTTCACTTCAAAATAATATAAACCACAAGCTGCTGGTATTGGATGGGTGGCTTGAACACTGGCAGCATCTCTATGGGTTTTTCCATGACCTGAATGAAAAACAAACAATCGTCATTTTTTTTTTTGTATATTGATCGTGATTTGAAAATGAATTGATTTAACTAAAAACTCAATTCCGTAACCTCCACTTTGAACCAAAGTCAGACGTCTAGACGTTTGTAGTGTCATTTCATGGGCGGAAAATACGTGTTAAGAAAAAAGTGCCAAAAAAAAAGGGCAACGACTCGAAATGATACATTATATATTCAAAAATATCGATTCGATCGCGAAAATAGACTTAATTGTTGTACTTAAGACATTTTTAATATTCAAACTAGTTAGATTTTTACTCTATTAAATTATTTAAAATACTGTTTTGAACCCATGAAAAAAGTCAACGACCTAATCATTAATCTGCAAAAAAAATGTTACAAACACATGAAAGATATCTAATCTCACTCTATAAAATTGCTGTAATTCTATTATGAACTAATAACATATTAGAAGTTTTAAACTAGAACAAGTCCCAACGAAAAATATAAAAAAAAAACATTCGCACAAAACATGCAATATACAATTTTCTAATAATATTGAATATAAAGTTATCTACATTTATAGAGAATAAGTATTGTACGTACCATACCCTTTAATATAATTGCCCTTTACTTGTATTCCTATGTATTATGTATATATATATATAGTCATTGACCCCATCATGTTGAAACTCACGAACGGTCCATGGGTAAATAATGCAAGACCAGCAGTTGTTGTTGTTATTGTTAGTCAAAATCATATAACATATATGTATTGCTAACATTTAACAAATTCAATTCGATTGCAACGAAATGTAGGTCGAAAATTATTCACTTAACGATTTGATTACATTTTCCATAACGAAAAAAAAACATCCGTTTTTAAAAAAGCATCTCTTGTTAGCACAAAGTTTATTAAAACGTTCTTTTGATGACATTTTCAAAGCAAATGTAAGTTAATTGATATTGCTACCCACATTAATTTATTACAAAAAAAAAATCAATTTGAACAGAAAATTGTGCATTAAATAACATATTTAATTATTTATTAGAAAATCGTTTAAAATTCACCAAACAATTTGTGATTGTTAGGAATCGTTTTAATTTTAAAATTTTCCTTCTAATTACTATTTATTTTAATAAATCATGCGTTCAATGATAATTAAAATACAAACACACAATAAATAATGATCTGATTACGATTGCAGACTTGTCTATTGTTTAAACATGAAAAAAAACTTTCAATAACGGTCAATAAACCAAAGAAATTATAATTCAATCTTAAATTATTTAAAAAAAAGAAACAGCTATACGCTCTAATATTCAATAATTTCTTGCAAAACTTTTCACGGTCATTCAATTACACAACATATACTTTTTATAACCTGTTAATTAAAGAACATCCTTAAAAAAATGATAAAATTCGAAATTTGCTCATATGTATTTATTTTTTTCACGCAAACTTTATATTTATACGAATGTAATTCGTTTAACTTGGAGAAAAAAATTATAAGATTAAACATAGTTTAATTGAAAGTGTTTGACCTCGTAAGCTATTTTACACGTGAACTGAATATTATTATAAAAAATACATAATATCATTTTCAACAACAATATTTGAATTTTTCAGATTAGAAAAAAAATCATTATAACAACAATAAACAACAATACAATATCCTTGATAAACTATTAACTTGTCATTGACCTTTTCATGTATAACATCTCTCTTTTACCAGTAGTTTTACAATAATTGTTTATATAAAATTGTATTTTGCAAAAACCATTGCGTCTTAAAATGTAGGACGTCGATTTATGTCATATAATTACTATTACTTTTATTGTTGTTTTATTCCCGCCATTTTCAAACATAATCAACCATTCTATTTTACGAAATGGAATATTTATTTTGTATTAATTTTGTAAAATTTTTAAAATACAATATAAATTTAAAAACGGTTTTGTGTATTTTGGTATGCGTATACGCATGACGAATTTTCTAGTTGTGTAGTACAGGCATTTCAATTTATATAAATAGGAGTTCTAATTTTGGTTTGCAATCAAAATATTGTGGACAATCGTTTAATTTTACTATTAGACATTTCTCTTTTTGTCGATTACTGTGAAAATATGTACGTTATACCTGTTTTCTATGCAGGTCTAATCTTGAGATAAATTTTTATTATTGAAATAATCCTATTTTCCTTCGCCAAATCATTGTGACGTCAAAATAAAATTCAATTTTTCTTTTTTCGTTTCACAAAAATATTGTGCAAGATATTTTAACACGGAAGACTATTACAACAAACGTAGATTTCTCTATGAATTACACCTTCCTACACCTTTTACTATTCACAAGCATAAGGAATGCACGTTCCAACAAAAAAAAAACATACTTAGTTTATGATAAAAAATGGCAACATTTACTTTCAGTCATGAATATTGATTTGAAAACATTTTTAACTTTAACTAAAACATTGATTATTTTCGTACAACATATCAATTTAATTAAATTGTAATAATGTACGAAAAAAGAATGAACGTTTGAATATTAATTGAGTAAAATAAACAACACACACTTGGCATTGGCTAATCAATGAAGACAAAGCAAAAAAAAATATGTATAAATTTGTAGGCAGTATGTGTGGTTATTTTTTCCATCAATTTTAACCAACGTCGAAATAACTATTAAATTAAATTTTATTGCACAAAATACGACATTTGCAAATACGTCGCAGAGAAAAATATTCACTTTATCCATTTATTCTACCCCATCATGTCATGATCAGCTGATTTCTTTGTTTGCTTGGAATTTGTCAAAAAAAAAATTACATTCTTAAATGCACTATACCTAATTTATAATTGTTTATAACAACATAACACCACCAAATTTATAATGATAATTATTTTGAAAAATAAATTATTGCATGACAGACCATTTTTAATTCTTAACCCAAACCTTGAAAAGAACTTACCTTTGTAGTGAACACGTAAATTGTTCTGGGATAAGCCAATATAGTTGTATTTTTCTTTTGGACTCCATGCTCTTGGTAATGGTGTTTTGTCTTCATTAACAGCTGGATATAATGCCTTTAAACGGTCCACAAATCCATTCTGCGTTTCAAAATTTGGATCCATCACACTTCGACCACTACTGACGGCAGCCATTTCTAAACTCCCTTTCCCTTCAGTTAAAGGAAAACAGTGCGCTTGTCCAATTTACTATTTACGTAAATATCTTATAGATGGTGCCACTGGTATTAATCATTATTTTTAATAATTTTTCAAATTAACAATTTCTTTACTAAATAATACCTGCTGAACATTTACAATAAATTTTATTTAATTACTTATCTAATAAAAATTACAGGCAATATAGTTTAATATAAAACTGATTTAAAGTCTTGGCTTCTTTTGGAGTGATCCAAATGCTGGAATCACTGTTGATGGCTGAACTAAACCAACGGGTTTAATATTTTGCGTTGCTTGTAAACCTCCACCACTGGGCTGATCCCATTTACTTTTCCTTTTCTTCTCCTCTTCGTGTTTTTTCGTACCTGAAAAAAATTCCACTTTTGACTTTCTCTCCTTCTCTCTTTTATCCATTTCGGCCTTTTGTACTAGTGCTAATTCCTCATAATAAGACTCTTTGCTCCACTTCAAGGGATCATAAATAGCTATTGGATAATTTGAACCCAATTCATTCAATTCACAAAACTGTATAAGTTTCTCGTAAATACTAGGATTACGGAAATCTTTTCGTTTTTGTATAACTGCGTTCATATCCAATGATTGCGTTAGCATTTTCTCATGTAATCTGGCGATTTTTTCTTGTAATTCGATGGAACAATGTCCTGGCGGTTCGGGAGGTATTAAACTGTTGTCTTCTTCACTCAAGACAGGTTCGTCTTGGTTTTCTTTGTCATCGGTTAGCATTATTACTTGATGTGGAACAGCATCATCGTCACCATCGCCTTCTTCATCGGAAACTATTGTGTCGTCGTGGTAAGACACCAGTTTTGCCACTTTCGTTGTTACTTTTACAGTAGCGGGACTTGATGGTCTGGATGAACTGTTGGATTTGTTGTCTGATACTGAACCACCAGGAGACTTTACTGTTACCGATCCCTCGTTTTGGGACTCATCGTTATCGTCTTCTTCACCCTCGGAATCTGTGTAAGTTGCTGTGAGAGATGCCAGTGCCGATGGTTGGTTCATTTTCTTAAAGTCTACTTAAATGTCTTATAATCTACAATTGGAGGAATTGTTATTCCGTTAATTAAACACTGGAATCTATTAAATCCAAAAATATAATCCTGTCGTTTAAATATTGTATGGAATTTTTGAGGTTAATAAACTATTTTATGTTTAGTTACTTTTTTATTCCATGGATTGGCATGCGTGGCTTGTCACTAAAATAAACATAACCTATAAAACGTATCCTAAAAAACACGTTTGTTGTGTCCTCAAAATTGTGTAAAAACCCGAAATTGTTTTCAAATTTTGCTGAATACTCTACTACTATATTCTAATTATTATGGTAAATAATTGCGAAGAAGAAAATATGAACGAAAACGAAAGTTTTTCAGATACCGAACCATGTGATGAAAATATAACAAAATTATTCACAAAATGTACTGCTTTTATCGAAAATGAAATTATAAAAAAGCAATATATTTTACATATAACATGCACAAGGTAAAATTAATACATCTTTGTAAAATTTCCATAATGAATATAATTTTTAGAGATAATTCTCCTACAATTGGACTTGGCTTATCAAATCGCACTTGTGATATTTATAACTTAAGCAACAGTGCATTAGCTAAAATATGTTCGCTGACTGAACACGAAGATGTAATAATAGATTGTAAATTTAGTATTGAAAATAATAATTTATTGTATTCTGGCTCATATGATGGTCTGATTAAATTATGGGATCTTAGAGACGCAAAAAATTCTGTTTTATCATTCAAGGGTAGAACGAAATTAGCCCCTATTTTCTTAACATTGTCGTATATAATCTATTTTAGATACAACTGCATCTGATAGTAGCAATAGTAAAAAAATAAATTGTTTTGATGTTTCTCCAAATTGTAAATTATTAGCAGCTGGTACGGAATTATATGAGACTGATGCATTTATTTTATTTTGGGATGTTAGAAACGCTGGTTTACTTGGCGGTTATTGGGAATCCCATACGGACGATATTACACAAGTATAAATTCATTGAATGGAATATTTTGCTCAAATTAATTCAACAACAATGTTTAGGTCAAATTCCATCCAGATGATTCAAATAAACTGATTTCCGGTTCAACTGATGGCTTAATAAATGTGTACAATTTAGAAGAATCATGCGAGGACGATGCGTTGCAAGATACGTTAAATACAGAATCATCAATTGAGAAATTAATTTGGTATAATGAAAGTGGCACGGATGGAATTTGTTGTACAACTCATACAAATGATATTCAATTGTGGAAATTAGATGGTGTTCAGCCATTTAAACATTTAAAAAGAAACGATATAGCAAATGGAATTGGAGTATGTTTTTTTGTTGTCATTTTAAACGATTTATAGCAACGAATTTATTTTCCAGACACAGAAGAGCGTTTATATTGCTGGAACACATGCATTAGATGATGGATTGTTAACATTAGCTGGAGTTGATTCAAATCATTGTTTAAGAACTCTAAAAATAATTAATGGAACCGAATATCCAGCATTACTATTACCAAATAGACAATTAGTAAGAACTAGCTGGTTTAATCAACATGTAATAAGATTTTATGATGAAATTTTACAATCTATTTAATGATAAATCATTTTAGACCAATTTATTTTTAATTGGAGGCGAAGAAGGTGTACTGAATGTGTGGAAAGCTAATTTACCACAAAGTCATTTCAATTATGTACCAGTAAAAAGGAAAAAGTAAAACGTTTTTATAAAGGTAAATAAAATAAATATTCTTTTTTAACATTTATTAATAATATATATATGCCTACATTATGTCCCTTCCCCTACATAAAGATAAAAATATGTAAATAAATCTATAATTTCTTAAATATTTTTAAATATGTATATATATTTTATACAACGCAAAAAAAATTAGTGAAACATAAGCACGTTTCAACTTATCATGATAAATAAATATTTTTAATGAATTAATAATATAAATTATAATATTACACAAAATGGCAACATTATCACTAAAAGGTAACAAAAAAATGTATATTATATCGTAAGTAATTCATCTCCAATTCAATTACAAATTAATTTAAATTAATAATAAAGTTTTTGTCATGGTTATGAAAAAAAAATATAAAATACCTTATTATCTAAATAGAGATCCATATAAAAAAATTATTAATAAAAAAATTCATAATCATAAAAATAATTGTTGTAAATCCGTAGGATTTATAATACAAACCACACACAATTTAACATTTTTTGTTTATATAAAAAAGAAAAACAACGAAGTTTATTAATATTTAGTATTACTTTGGTGCCAAAAACATAATTAATCTGCAACAATTTATCAAAACTAAGGAATGTTTATTAAAATTGGAAGATTTTTACCTGAAATTTATCGCTTTCGAAGCTAAAAGACGATTACATTCAGCTGTATCGGGCAGTGGTAACGGCACATAGGGTGATTCATTATTTTGTTCTGTAAATTCAAAATCGTGAACCCTAGGTTTCACATTAATATCACCCACAGGTCCTCTAAGCACAATATAACTCAAATGTAACGGTGAAGATGTCTTTGATTTTAAAATCAACTAAAAAAATTATCAATTACAAAATCAATTGAATCAATTTAGTGGATAACAAAAACATACTTGGTACGTCATGTCACGTTCAGAACTTTGTGTTGGATCTTTTTGACTATTATTTATTCTTGCTTTCACCACCCATTGATTATTAAATGCAGAAAATCTAGATGATTCATAAAATAAACGATGTAGAAATTCTTCTGTGCGATATGGCTTTAATTGTATATCTAATAAAATGGTTGTCGTGTGTTTAAATTAAAAAAAAAAAAAAATTAAATTTGTTTTTACCATTAAATATAATCTTTTCAAAACTCAATAGATCGAATATACTATCATATAATTTACGTTCTTCTATCATTTGTTCATCAATTAGTTTTAATGCTTCCATCACTTCTAAACCGGAACGATTTGGATGTGCACATTGGCTTTCGTGTTCTTGTCGTTCATGAACTGGTCCTCTCCATGGACATCCGATACGGTTATATTTACACACCGATATCCTGGAAAAATTTACCAATTTACAATGATTCCTCTGATTCATGTTGGTTTTTTCCTATTACCTTTCTTCGCACTCCAACTCTTCATGCCGGTCCAATGAATTTCTTGGAAACTGTTTACCACAAAATTGACATTCTGACGGCAATTCGGATACAGCATTTTCAACAGCCAAATTTCTTGTTGCCAATGTTTTACTGATTTCTACACGACAACTAGGACATGTTGCTGTCTCATCACGTAATCTTGCATCGGCCAATACATGTGTAAAGCATCCAGCACACATTAAATGACCATTGGTACACTGTAATTATACGCACATAAAATTTATATAGTAAAAATAATTAGACAAGACAATAATAAATATTTAAAAAAATCAAAATCATAATATAAAGCATTCATTTGAAAATAAAATATAATAATAATTTCAGCAAAGGAACAATATATCGTTCTTCGATATTTTTTTTTTTCATGCCTAATTAAAATTATTTTTATAAATGTGTTCAGGATGTTTTTTACATAATATGTTGAATCTGAAAATTTGTTTGTACCTATAATAATATAAATATATGCATTCGGGCCCATATATAAATATAATATTTTTATTTTTTTATAATAAAAATTTACATAGAAAAACTTACCAGTCCTCTTCACATCCTGGAACTAACATAAATAATATCAATAAAATGTAATACTCAAAAATATGTAGATAAAATTATAAAACTTATTACAATGAAAAATAAAATTCTATTTTTACATTACCTTTATGCAAGATAAAAATAAAGAAATTAAATCGAAATTTGTTCATTGTTAAATAATTTGTCTTATACATAATAAATATAGTATTTTTTTTAGATTAATTTATAAAATAAATAAATATGTATATATTGTTAATTATAAACAGTATCAACATCTGGCCTTGAATATACATTATTTAAGGTCAATATACCGTCAGTATATAAACTCACCTTGTTTTTATTTTTATAAAATTTTCTTTTCATTTTTTCTCATTTTTATTATACATATAAAATTCATAAAAATGTATGCCAAATAATAAAGGATAGGGTCGGGGGAAATTAATATCTAAATCTAAAAGTGAATAATGACTAAAAATATAAATTTCACGTATTTATTTCAAAATATGAAAAAGTAAACGTTTATAAATAATATTATTGAAATAACTAAACAATATTATATCATTAATTATATTTGACACAACAACAAAGTTAATTAAAATTATTACACATTATTTTTTTTTACTTTAAAAATTGTACTTAATCTAATTTCATATACAAATAAAAAATAAATGAAATAAAAAACAAAAATTGTGCTAAAATTTTTCATCCATCATAAAACAAATACACAACAGTCTTTCAAAGAGTTTTTAGTGTTTTCTTTTTTAATCCGATATTATCTAATTTAATTTACAAAACAAAAATTATCTCAATTTGTATACACTTTTTTAAATTTCAGGTCATTAATTTTTTGAAATATATACACACACACAATCTTTGTTTGCACAACAGAAAATTGTGCGCAATAATCTTTGTTTGGGTTTTATTTTCAAATTTGTGTCATGCATGGATGATTATAAACTTTATGTCTACATCCGATGCATGATAATAATAAAAGCAAAAATAGAGAATTCCTTTCATTTGTCTTATTTGTGTGTTTCAAGCCAACAGAAAAGCAAAAAAAAAATTGTACAAGAATAAAATATTCAAAGAATCCTCCATTTCTGTTCGTGGTAAATATAGCCTGCAGGCGAAACTAGAGAGAAAATTTATAAAATCAATACGTTCGCCTGCAGCACTGCTGCAATAGAACAGTATAAGAGAACAAAGAAAATTTATACTGCCTGGCATGTATAAAATGATTACGTAATCGTTGTTTTATTTTTGGTCACAAAATTTGAACCAAATTGCTATTTTTAAGAAACAAACAGAAATTTCATAGAAATTTATATATAAATTGTTAACTTACCTGATAAACGGCAGCTTTAGGTAGATCCAAACAAACTGCGCAGCACAAAATTCCACCCAATCTTTCTTCCAATTTATATTTTTTTTCGTCATTATTGTTTGATTGAACTTTGCGACGTTTTGTATCTGGTTCAACAAAATCTTCTGGTTTTTCGACACTATCAACCATTTCTGTATTTGTTTCACTACTTGATGTGGCTGCCTCTGCTTCCGACATTCTTCAGTATGACGATTTTTTTTTCCCGTGTGTTATGATATAATACAGTGAATTTCTACCCAGGCCAAAACACTGAACAGCTGAACAAGAATATATTAATTTCCCCTTTTTACAGATTTAATACGCACACACGATGGCACTGACGACACAACAACCTCGAAAACAGCTGACGTAACGCTTTTAATGACGTTTTAAATTAATTGCTCCATCTGTTCGGAACTGGGTCAACATCATAATGCATTCTGTATTACCTACATGAATTTGTATTCAATTTTTGTGATTTATTTATACCAAATAAATTATGTAATTTTCTAAAAATTGTTTTATTCTATAAATTGCAAATTTATTTTTAGTAAATTGGCTTGTGTACTGGTTTTACAGTTGTGTCGTAATTCGTAATTCCCACCAGCGCGTAATTTAGCCAAGTTTTGAACCCTGCTTGTTACGCAGTGTGATGTTGTCAACCTATAAACCACATTCCTATTCACGTTCGTGTCATATTCAACATGTCTGACATAAAACGTAAACATATTCAAGATCGAGGCTCTTCCGTTGAAGGTATATATTTTAACATTTAAACTACATTTGAGAATGTTTATTTTATATTACACAAAACGGCATACTGCCCAATTATGTTGTTAGATAGCTGTCTTAAAATTTGTTGCAAGTGTATTAATAAATTTGAACAATGAAGTTGCAAAAAAACACACTGATTGCATTTTAAGCAGCCGTATGTGCGGGAAAATTCCTTTTTATTAGTTTTTCGTTTAAAAAATTGACGGTGTCAAGGTTATCTTAAAAAACAAAATTGTCAATATTAAAAATAGAAAAATTAAGATACTTGACGTCATATATTAATGCACAATGTGTTTGTCAAAAGTTTTACTATAAAAAGTACTTTGTACTTTATATAATTACTAATTTCAAAAGAAAATCTTAAATTTTTTTCAGATATATTTGATAATGAGGACACAATGAAGGTACCACATGCTGTTCCAATTGTTGTCGCTAATAACGATCACACATTCACATTAGATGAAGAGGCTTTACGGAAAGTTTTGTTAAGAGACGAAATTAAAGATAGATATATTGTTGTTGTGTCTGTGGCTGGTGCATTCCGTCATGGAAAATCTTTTTTATTGGATTTCTTTTTACGCTATATGAACTCAAAGGTACTTATTAACAAGTTAAGCCAGTTTTGCATGAATACAACGGTTTTTTTTATTCGATTTTAGTACGTGCTGAAAAAGAATGGTTCAGATTGGTTGGGCCGTGATGATGTACCATTGGAAGGTTTTTCTTGGCGAGGTGGTTCCGAAAGAGATACAACAGGAATACTTATGTGGTCGGAAGTTTTCTTAACAGAATTTGAAAGAACCGGAGAGAAAGTACTTATAAAATTAAACAACATTTTTATTATGATGTTTTATGTGGCTTTTATTTACTTTAGGTGGCTATTATTCTATTAGATACACAAGGAACATTCGATAGTAAAAGTACTGTTAAAGAATGTGCCACTATATTTGCTTTAAGTACAATGATAAGCTCAGTACAAATTTACAATTTGTCCAGTAATATACAAGAAGATGATTTACAACATTTACAGGTAAAGATTAAGTAAGATTTTTTATATAAAAGCACTACTTAAGCTTATCAATTTTTTCTGTTTAATTTTAATGTGTTTTAAAACAAATATTTATTTTGTGTGTATGAAACTGATTTATTTTTTATTAAAACTTGGAAAAAAAATCGAAATTATCACTTAAAGTAATCGTTTTCAATTGAACTTGGTACTCTTCAATTACATACAGAATAATTAAATTAATATATTTCTCTTATATTCCAGTTATTTACGGAATATGGTCGATTAGCATTAGCCGATTCGGGCACAACTCCCTTCCAAAGATTGCAGTTTCTTGTTAGAGACTGGAGATTTCCATATGAAGCGCCATATGGTGCTGTTGGTGGCCAACAAACATTAGAAAAACGTTTAAAAGTCAATGATGGACAACATCCTGAATTGCAGTCATTACGTAAACATATAAGATCTTGTTTCAGTGAAATTGCATGCTTCCTGATGCCACATCCTGGTATTAAAGTTGCCACAAGTCCTACATTCGATGGACGTCTTGAAGGTAGAACGTAAATAGTTAAATTTTCCATTAAAAAAAAAATATTTTGTTACATATAGAAATCGATCAGGAATTTAAAGACAATCTAAAAATACTAGTTCCAATGTTATTGTCGAAAGAAAATTTAGTTTTGAAGAAAATTAATGGAGAAAAAGTAAAAGTTCGTGATTTTGTACAATATTGTAAAAGTTATATGCAAATTTATATGGGAAATGATTTACCAGAACCAAAATCAATGCTAGTTGTATGTTTATTTACGTTTTAAATTGAATTGTATATTTATAAATAATTTTTCCGTTAGGCAACAGCCGAAGCAAATAATCTGGCAGCAGTTGCGGAAGCAAAAGACCAATATATAAATTTAATGGAAGAAATATGTGGTGGTACAAAACCATATTTAAATACAGAACGTATGGAATGTGAACATCAACGTGTTAAAGAAAAAGCAATACATCAATTTCAAAGTAAAAAGAAAATGGGTGGCGATGAATTTAGTAAAACATATAAAGAACAATTGGAAAAAGTTCGTATCGAACGATATTGTAATTTTAAGTGTGTTAATTTTTGTTTTTTCAAATTTAGGACATTGATGAAACATTTTTACAATTTAAAGCTCACAATGAAAGCAAAAATATATTTAAATCTGCACGTACTCCGGCCGTCTTCTTTGCAATAGCAGTATTATTGTACATACTTTCTGGTTTATTTGGTTTTATTGGAATTTACAGTTTGGCGAACTTATGTAGTATGGGTATGGCTATTTCGTTTATTACACTTGGTACCTGGTCGTATATTAGGTTTGTATTCTTTTATTACAATATTTCAAATTGTAATATCATAATATGTGTCATTTTTGGTTTTGTGTACACAGGTACAGTGGCGAAATGCGCGATGTAGGCCAATATATCGACGAAGCAGCTAACATAATATGGGAGAACGTAAGTTTCCTTCTATTAATATTTACTTGTTTTATTTTGGAACTTTTTTTTAACAAAATGACTAATAAACTTAGATTATTTAGAAATGTGGGCGTTTGAAAGTCATCATTTTTAAATAAAAATAAAAGTTATTTACAAAAATTTAATATATGAAATAATATTTCATTATAAATTCATTACTAACATTATTATTATGAACTAATTTTTGTAGCATGCCTATTTCAAAAAACGAAAACAAAGAAAACGTATGTAATTTGCATGCATAATTAATTTCTTTTTTTAAAACGCACCATTTACTGTAGCATAATTTCTATATATTTTTTTTAAATTACATTATATTCAAATTGTAAATTCAATTAAAGGCGATAGATTACTATATAAATTTGCACTTTGATCTACAAAACACTTGAATAATGAGATGTAAACGCATGGCTCATAAAAATAAATCAGCTTGTCGAGATTAGAATAATGCATTTGTAAAGATAATAAATTTATTTATTTTTTATTTCCAAGTGGATTATTACTATTTAATTTAATCGTTTTACTTTCTTTGATTAATTTCGCTTTTTATGTGATATTAAAACAATAAATGTGAGTTTTAGATATTATTAATGTGATTTTAGATAATGAAGCCCGTGGTCCAAGGTTACGTCGAAACTGGTATGCAACAAATGGCTGTAGGAGTAGCTGAAAGAACTGTAATGAATGCAGCACAGATGACTGTTAATGGGAAAAAGAATGCGTGATGTTTTTATCATAATTCATGTCTAGTCTGCCATAATTTTGCATGACCCGTTACACAATGTTACATATATTTTAAATTATACAAATACAAATAAAGAAGATAGAGTAAATTATTATTAAAAAAAAAATGGAATGTTATAGTCTCTCTTGCCAATTTTTCTTCATGTATGTAACATTGTTAATAATCGATTATAAATATACATATATTTTGTGATATTGTGGCAATGTTGGTATTATATTATAGAAAAATGAAAATAATATTTATATTTATTATGATTTATTTTTGTAAGGAAATGCTTTTTATATTATTATTTTTGCAAAAAAAGGTTTTTAATCATCCCATTAAACATTATACAAATTAGGTTTTTATTATTTTTTTATTATGGTTTCTAATTCATTCTTTACCATATTATTTTAGTTAGTTAAATGTTGATTTAATACGAGAGGGAATCTCTAGTTAGTTAGCTTTTATTATAAATTGCTTGTTTTTAATTTTCTTTTTAGTGCTATATAAAAAATAACAAAAATAAGTAAATGGAACAATACTGACATTGCAATTTAAGTATATAACACCCAAGTGCCTCTATAAGTTTAGGTCTAGTTGAATGTTTTATGTTGTTATTTTAAAATTTATTTTTGTGTTTGAAAATGTGCTCTCATGTTTTTTTTTGTTATATGTAAAAAGGAAATGTTTTAAATGTAATTGTAATTATTGAAAAAATTTTACATCGTACTATATAGAATATGTTCAAAAAAATTTAAAGATGTAAGATTTATCAAAATGTACCTAATATATTAATTGTATAAAATTAAGCGTATTGTACAGCTTGAAAAAATCGGATCAAGATGTTGTGACAAAATAAAAATTTTAGTGGTTTAAGAGCTCAATAACTTAGAAGATTGTACAGTTCTTGGTTTTGGTTAATAAAATAAATATTTTTACAACTGCATTTTATTTATTATAAGCTTCTCTAATAGTTTGTTGCGTGTATCTCATAGCTCTTGAAGTCTTAAAGTTTCTTCGTTTAACCGGCTTATTGGGCCCCCTTCTCATTTGTTGTAAACTTCTATGGAGTTCTTCTGTCACTGATACAGTTTCCGGTATGTGTACGAAACGAATATTTCTATTTTTTACAAATATATTGTCAAACCCATGTTCAATTTCTAAAACAATGAATTAAAATGAATTGATAAGGAAATTTTGTAAAGAAATTACCACCGCCATCACACCAAACAGCATTTATAACTTCAATGTTCATAAATCCATCGACATACTTAATTTCTCCAACAATATAACTATCATCAAGCAAATCTATTATTGTATTATGCCCTTCTAATATTTTAACTGCAAGTGATAAAGTATGGAAATACCTTTGAATTTCCCTTCGTGAAATTTTATTCATAATAAGATACACAAATGCTTCCAATTAGTTCTATATTAATATAAAGTCACTGCAAATATGTTATTTAAATATTTAATTTAATTTTTATCATTTAAAATGTTGAAAATTTGCTTTAAAAAGTTAGGTTACGTTCTTGAAAACAAAAACAAGAAATAGTGATCTTGAATGATCTAATGGAACGCAGTGAATCCAATAGATTAAATAAAATTGTATTTACTAAAGGGAAAAACACGATTAAAACAACTACAAAATTTTCCTTTGATTATGGAAACGTAAAATTATATTAAATAATTAATTAAATTTTGTTTATTTTAACACTTTATATTATATCATATATGTTCTATTTTTGTTCTAAAGTGATCCGGAGTAAGATAATGGTTTTATTATTAAAAATAAATTACATATTTCATATTTTTTCACAACGTAATAAATTAAACAATAAATTATCACATGTTTTAACTTAACTTTCTTAATTCCATCAAATTATTGGATATCTTTACTTAGCACACTCACTAATTCGTCATTAAAGTGAATATTGATTACACATTCATTCAGTTTCTAGAAAAGAAATTCAACAAACGAAAATATACCGTTTCAGGACTTTTAGGTGTTTATAACATTAATAGTTTTTTTAACTAATTTGATCACAACAAAGATAAATTATTAAATGTTTTAATGTACTTCGTTAAAACATAATGTGGAAATATGTTGCCGGAACTATTTTTATAGGTTCAGTAACTTACGGTTTAATGTAAGTAAAATACATACATTATAAATTATATACTTTTATATGAAAACAATATATACTTTAGTAAATACTTCGCTGGTGGAGTCTGTTACTGTTCATCAAGATTAGATGGTTTAGTGGTTGTAATAACAGGAGGAAATTCTGGCATAGGAAAAGCTTTGGCTGTCGAATTAGCTAATAGAGGTTTAAAACAAAGTCCAAAACATCAATTTTTTTACCAGAGTAAATCATTTTAAGGTGCTACTATAATTCTCGCTTGCCGCGACATTGAAAAGGGTTTAAATGCTAAAAAGGACATTATTTCCCAATTGGACAACATAAATTGTCAAATATTTGTTAAACATTTAGATTTAACATCAATAAAAAGTATCATCAAGTTTTCAGATACATTAAGTTCAGAATTTGATGAAATATACGCTCTTGTAAATAATGCTGCCATTTTTCATCATCCACAATACTTAACAGAGGACGGATTCGAAATTACATTACAAACTAATTATTTAGGTAAAAACGAGGTATTTTACGAGACCAATAGTTTAATTAGAATCTTTCAGGTCATTTTATATTAACGCACCATTTATTGAATCTGTTAAAGAAATCTGTACATTCACGTATTGTAAACGTTTCTTCAGAAGCGCACAGAATAGTGAATGTTTATGATTTAAAAGCAATCACAACGTGTCAGAGCGAGTTTCGATCGCATTTTATTGCATATGGAGTCAGCAAATTAGCTCTAGTCTTGTTCACAAAGGAATTATCCAAAAAATTAAAAAGTAAAGACAAGTTTAAGCAAAACAGTTCAGTTTATGACTCATTGTTTTTTAGATACAAACGTTATTGTCAACGCTGTTGATCCTGGTTCAGTAGAAACCCCAATTTATCGGAATTTCCCCCAACTGAGCAATCCCTGGCTGTTTGCTCTGCAGTGGCCCATTCGTAAAATCGTTATTAAAAGCCCCAAACAAGGTGCACAAACACTGTTGCACGCTTTATTAACATCAAATCGTTCAACTGGCCAGTATTATCGCGATTGTAAACTGGCTCTACCCAGTCCAATTGGTGCGAACGATAAAATCGCTCAGGAATATTATGAACTAACATTAGAAATACTTTCAAATCATTTTTCAACCGAGTCCGAGTGTTAAATAAAATGTGGCAGTCACCTGATGGTAGAATAAAAAAATTATCATTAGTTAGTGGACATTTTGGTGTAAAACCAGACCTTAATAGCGTGTGTAAAATCATTGTTAAAGAATGTAATCCAGATGTGGAATATTTTAATCGTTTTACTAACTTAACCGAAGTGGTAATAGGTGATAATGATGGCGATTTTGGTCGCATATTGGACATTTGTTTGATGACAATGCACGAAAAAGAAACAGCAAAATTTAACATTAGTTTAGATTGTGATTTTTCCATTGTAATATATTTAGAAGAATTAATTTTTAAAGGATTTATTTATGAATGGGAAGCTAGAGAAATATACGACTTAGCTTTATATCACAAAAACAAAGGTGTGGAATTATTTAAAGATATTAAAACAAATCGCGAAGCCGCTTTTCGTTTCACAAAAGCTTTAAAATTGATTTTATTAATTCCACTCGACGTACAAGAACCACCAACAGAAGTGGATGGTCTATCGGTTACTGAAATTAATCAATTAAAATGTAATTTGTACAATAATTTATCGTCTTGTTATTTTCGTAAAGGATGTTGGCCAATGGTGATTGATATTTGTAAAAAAGTCTTTCAATTTGATAATGGAAATGTTAAAGCATTGTATAAAATTGGTGTAGCTTATAAAAACGATCGAAATTTTGAACTAGCTGAACAGGCTTTAAATAAAGTTCTAGAAATTGAGCCACACAATAAAGCAGCAGTGGAAAACTTAATTTTTGTCAAAAAAGAATTGAAGCAAGCTGAAGCACGATGCAACAATATTGTAAAGAAAATGTTTAAAGCTTAACTTTAATTTTTTGTTTTTTTTTTAAGAAAAATGCTTAAAACTTGTGAATTATATTTTCTAATAGTAATTAATTAAATAAATTCGTTTTATTTCATTTCAAAGTTTTTTTTTTTGTAGTAAGGATTAAAAATAAAATAGCAGAGTATGATGAATTGATTTCTTTATTTACTTAAATTTGTTTAAACATACTGAGTAAAAAATTCAGCCTTTAACATAAAAGTTACATTTTAAATGAAACATAGTTTTAAATTTATAAATGTCGTTTAAAAAAATTATTGACCACCTCTAAGTCTCAATACCAAATGAAGGGTGGATTCTTTCTGAATGTTGTAATCAGAAAGTGTGCGGCCATCTTCCAATTGTTTACCAGCGAAGATTAAACGCTGTTGGTCTGGTGGAATTCCCTCTTTGTCTTGGATTTTGGCCTTCACATTTTCAATTGTGTCAGACGGTTCAACTTCCAAGGTGATAGTTTTACCAGTCAAAGTCTTGACGAAAATTTGCATGCCACCACGAAGACGTAATACCAAATGCAGGGTAGATTCCTTTTGGATATTGTAGTCGGATAATGTACGACCATCTTCTAATTGTTTGCCGGCAAAGATCAAACGTTGTTGATCTGGTGGAATACCTTCTTTGTCTTGAATTTTAGCTTTAACATTTTCGATGGTGTCTGATGGCTCTACTTCCAAAGTAATAGTTTTGCCAGTTAAAGTCTTGACGAAAATTTGCATACCACCACGAAGACGTAATACTAAATGCAATGTAGATTCTTTCTGAATATTGTAGTCGGATAATGTACGACCATCTTCTAATTGTTTACCGGCAAAGATTAAACGTTGTTGATCTGGTGGGATACCTTCTTTGTCTTGAATTTTGGCCTTTACATTTTCGATGGTGTCAGATGGTTCTACTTCCAAGGTGATAGTTTTTCCTGTCAATGTTTTGACGAAAATTTGCATACCACCACGAAGACGTAATACTAAGTGGAGGGTAGATTCCTTCTGAATATTGTAGTCGGACAATGTACGACCATCTTCTAATTGTTTACCGGCAAAGATTAAACGTTGTTGGTCTGGTGGAATTCCTTCTTTGTCTTGAATTTTGGCCTTTACATTTTCGATGGTGTCAGATGGCTCTACTTCCAAGGTGATAGTTTTGCCAGTCAAAGTCTTGACGAAAATTTGCATACCACCACGAAGACGTAATACTAAATGCAATGTAGATTCTTTCTGAATATTATAATCGGATAAAGTACGGCCATCTTCCAATTGTTTGCCAGCGAAAATTAAACGCTGTTGATCTGGTGGAATTCCTTCTTTGTCCTGGATTTTAGCCTTTACATTTTCAATGGTGTCGGATGGTTCAACTTCCAAAGTGATAGTTTTGCCAGTCAAAGTCTTGACGAAAATTTGCATACCACCACGAAGACGTAATACCAAGTGAAGGGTAGATTCCTTTTGGATATTGTAGTCAGATAATGTACGACCATCTTCTAATTGTTTACCAGCGAAGATTAAACGTTGTTGATCTGGTGGAATTCCTTCTTTATCTTGAATTTTAGCTTTAACATTTTCAATAGTGTCGGATGGCTCAACTTCCAATGTAATTGTCTTTCCAGTCAAAGTTTTCACGAAGATTTGCATACCACCACGAAGACGTAATACCAAATGGAGGGTGGATTCTTTTTGAATATTGTAGTCAGACAATGTACGTCCATCTTCTAATTGTTTACCAGCAAAAATCAAACGTTGTTGGTCTGGTGGGATACCTTCTTTGTCTTGGATTTTAGCTTTTACGTTTTCAATTGTGTCTGACGGTTCAACTTCCAATGTAATTGTTTTTCCAGTCAAAGTTTTGACGAAAATCTGCATACCACCACGAAGACGTAATACTAAATGCAATGTAGATTCTTTCTGAATATTATAATCGGATAAAGTACGGCCATCTTCCAATTGTTTGCCAGCGAAAATTAAACGCTGTTGATCTGGTGGAATTCCTTCTTTGTCCTGGATTTTAGCCTTTACATTTTCAATGGTGTCGGATGGTTCAACTTCCAAAGTGATGGTTTTTCCAGTCAAAGTCTTGACGAAGATCTGCATACCACCACGTAAACGCAACACCAAATGAAGGGTTGATTCTTTCTGGATGTTGTAGTCGGACAAGGTGCGGCCGTCCTCTAATTGTTTACCAGCAAAGATCAAACGTTGTTGGTCTGGTGGAATTCCTTCCTTATCCTGAATTTTAGCTTTAACGTTTTCGATAGTATCAGATGGTTCAACTTCAAGGGTAATAGTTTTACCAGTTAATGTTTTCACAAAGATCTGCATTCTGAAATTAAAAGAAATAATTTAATTAACTGCGCACTTTCTCGAACAAAGGATTGACGTCATTATTAGACGTCCACCATTTTGATTTCGATGAATGATGATAAAGCAAAACATATTTACACGGAAATTTTGGAATTAATTAAAATAAAATAAAATCATTCACCTTAAAATGGGCCTTTAGGATGTTTATTTTATTAAAAACGGAACACTACTGACTAATAAAATTTTGTTGTTTATTTATAAAGAAATGGAATGTTACTTAGAAACCAGTTTCATTAATTTTAAAAGAATATATAAAAATAATTAATTTTTTTTGGAATATTTACCTGATATTCTTTTTTCACACACAAAGGAAATAGATTGGAATATATGATAAATCGCAACTTGTTTCACTCAATATTTCACTATTATAATAAAGCTGTCTGGTTCGTCCGTCGTATTTATAGTCGAGCTTTCTCCCACCACCGAATAGTCTAGAACCCATATGAATTATTTTTATAATTTTTTCAATATTGCTTATCTAATCAATTTTATTAGAGCAGATGGACTGGACTTGATCCTTAATAAATAACAACAAGTTATTACGCATCAGTTTTGCAAATTTGCTTTACATAATTAAAAATTTTATTAAAATATGTTTGGGTAAATTCTAGTTTAGGTTGGCAAAACTTGTAGATGTCGTGTTGATATCGATCATCAGCTGATTCATTTTTCATGGATGGCTAATGAAAATATTTATTTCATCATTCTAGAATATTATTTGATAACACTACAAATTCGTACAGATTAATCTCAAAACTAAATAATTCATAAAAACAATCCTAATTTTATAAAACCCCATCTTATAAAACATAAATAAACAACAAAAAACATAAACAGACAAAATAAAACTCATGTTAATCTTTTAGAAAAATATTTATTTTCCGTCGAAATATATTTATTATTCGCACATATAAACATTTCTTACAAAATTAATCCACATAAACTAGATAAAGCACAATAATATTCCATCGATATAATAGTTAACATATTCTTTGTTATGTTAATGGCAAAAATAAACATTCGGCAATACCATATAAATTCTTTTTAACAAAATATATACTAATATAATAAAAATATTCTTTCGTTAATTATGTTAAACCAAACAATTTCATTGCATTAAAAGATGTTGATAAGGCAACTTCTTCTGGCTTTTTATTCATGAATGCTGCTATCATTTCTATAATGGCAGGCAAAGAACAGGGTTCATTCCGTTGAAAAGTACAATATCTTTGTAAAAATGTCATTGATCTGGAAAATATAATAAATAAAGCGACATTAAAATAACCTTTAGATAAAATCGATATCCAATTTGTAATATTTCGTCAACTATTTTGTACCTTTGTTTGTTTCGACAATGTATACATTTTAAAACGCAAATAATGCACGATTATTTACAATGACATGCTAATTTAGATAAAAATTTACGAAAATAGAACATCGTTTACTCAAATTAATATCACAGCAGTACGTTTTAAACAGAAACCAAGTAAATTAAAAATAGATTTACGCGGAACCGATTTTCTGGCTTCCAGGAAGGCTAATAATTTATTAATTTTACTTAAAACGTATGTAGGAACGATAGAAAATTGTAGAATAATCAAGAGAATAATTTAATACTTATTTACTTGTTTTGTGAAACATGACTAAGGTTATATACTTTATGAATGCTTGAAATATCAAATACGTGCAATATTGCACAATTATTAATGGCAATTTTTATTTAGCGTTGGAAAGTGGAAATATTTACAAACGCTGTTAATTTTCAATAAAATAAGTAGGCACAATTAAATTACAATGTAGTCTTGTTTTTTGATTTGAAAGTAAATTAATTATATAAAAAAATTGTATAAATATTTAATGTTCATGCTTTATAACAAAACTCGGCTTGTTTAATTAGCACTTAACGCACCTCTCAGTTAAGCCATCCTTAACGTGTTGGGGTAATTTCGAGGCACGTGTGTTTGGATACATAAATGGAGCATCGGTTTCAACAACAAGACGTGTAAGCGGTATTGAGCCATCAACTAACAGTTTTCGTACACCATTATCTGATTTATCTTTACACAAATATCCAGTTAATCCAATATAGAAGCCCTTATTTATGTACGTTAAAGCGTGTTCTGAGCTGCCAGTAAAACAGTGCACTAATACTGGTGGTAATTTGTCCTTATATTCGTCTAATATCGATAATAAGTCTTCGTGAGCCTCACGTTCGTGAACAAACAGGGGTTTTTGTAATTCTATAGCAGTTTCAATCTGAAATGAAAGAAATATTCCATGGATTTTTTCATTTTTATAAATTCGTATGTTGTTACATGTTTACGGAAGACGTTTCTTTGGTCTTCAGGTTCGGAAAAGTTTCTATTATAGTCCAATCCACACTCACCAATCGCCACACATTCTTTATTTTGGGCAATTTCTTTTAATTCGTCCCAGGATTCGTCTGTATAAGATTTCGCATCATGAGGATGTATTCCTAGTAAAATAACTGGTTTTTAGTAAATTTCCAATTGGCATTTTATAGTGGAACTAACCAGCGGTTGAATACAATGTTCCAGGATAAATTCTCGTCAATCTTAATGCTTCTTTACTAGCTTTTACAGACGTTCCAGTTACCATAATTTTTTGTACACCTAAAGCATGAAATAGCAATATTTTCACTTGAATTACATATTTAAACATTACCTGAATCTTTAGCCCGTTGAATAACAGACTCTAAGTCTCTGCTGTATTTTTTATTTGTTAAATTAGCACCAACATCAATAAGTATATAATTTTCAAAGCACTTTTCCATGTTTTGGCCAATGCTAGAGTTGCCATTATTCGATTCGGTGGCCATTATTATGTAACGTTTTGTTTGTTGAAAAATATTTAATAATAAAATTACCCTTGATGAGTATGGATTGATAAAAATATCACAAAATTTTTATTTATTAGTCATATGTTTGAACATGATTGGTTAGTAAGAAGTTAGCTGTGATACGTTCAACGTCGACAACGTGCTACCAATGTACGAAGTAAATTCCCCATAGACGCAATAAAAAAGAAAACTGCATTTTGATTTTTATTTGCAAGAAATTTTTTTTTGATTATAATACAATTTACAAAAAATTTTAATTAATAATTATTCAGAAAAATAACTAAGTTAGATATAAAGGATAAATTTACATGATCTAGTTTTATACATCAATATATATCCATTTTGGTAAATGTTTACCAAATATAAATAAAGTTAGTGCTTATTAAAAGAAAAAGAGTCACATTGTTTTGTATGAAACAATGTATAAAAGAGATAAAAACACTATTAAATTGTACTTAAAATACTTTTCAACAACTTTAAGTTGTATTAAAAAGATACACAAATTCCCACAACTGCTGTATATAATATTAATTGTCTTCACTGCACAGTTCAACTATTTTTAAACCTGTATAACAGAAATATTAAATATATGGTGTATTTGAAAGGAATTTCATTATTATTAATACGATACAATTTTCATTTTTTTCGGTTTCCTTTGCTGAACGGATCCTTCATTATCGGAATTATCTGATTCTGTTTCAATAATGTCTTTCACATCGGCCACATCATCAACACCGAACGAACCAGTCGCTTTTGCTTTTTCTAAGGTACGTACTTAAAAAATAAAAACATTTTTAACTTGAACACATTACTAGAAAAAAAAAACAATTTACTTTGAGCTTCTAAAAGACTGTTTTGTCGTTTTAAGTCTTCAATATCTTGCTGATGCGAACTGTTCTTTTTCCTCATGAAAATTATATATTCTGCAGCTTTTTTTAATATTTGAGCACGACTGGCCTACAATATAAAAACTCGTTTTAACATTGTTTACAAAAACAACACTGGTTATTAATACCTTTTCGCCATTTAAAGCAGGTACTGAGTCTCTTAGGCTGCTAAAGCTGTCTTTTATGTGATCTCGACGTTTTCTTTCCAAGGCATTATGATGGGCTCGTTTTTCGGCCTACAAATACACCAAAATTATAAAATTCGCATCAATTATTGTAACAGAATCAATTTCAAAGTGTTTTACAATTTATATTAAAGCGATTTACAATGTTAGAAAAGTGAATAAATTCCTAAAACTTTCCCGCAAAGACAAACGATGAATGTTTAGTTTTTAACATTAAACTGGACAATTGCATGGTCAATAATAAATCATATTAATATGATATTTGTAAGTAGACATAAAATTTAAATTGTTTTGCTCGAAAATGGTGGTTTTTAAGACACGTATATATACAGAGAAAGCTTTAAAATGATATGATTTAAAGCCCCAAAGTATACCTGTGAATAATACTGGCTTCCACTTGTTTGTCTAGGCGTAGGTTGACGTGAATCTGAATCGTCACCTTCCTAAAATACAAGCAATTTACATAATTTTTAATCCTTATCTATTGATCCATTTAAAATGCTATATTTGTGTATATAGGTAGAAAATATACACACGAAATGGGTTCAACTTACATCACTTTCAACATCGATGTCTCGATCATCATCGCTCATGTTAAACGATATTTTCTTGTTCGCAAAACTAATATTTTATACTAATACGTTAATTTGTAACCATTTATCTATTTTTTAGTACAACCAAAGTGGGAATGTCTTGAAGATATTGCTAGTTAGCACACGCAGAACATAACACAACGTGCGTAACTGACTTGTCACGCTCCTTTATTGTATAGTCCGTTTATTATCGGGTTGATGTGATTTTTCTTTGTTATGAAAATGTTTACCAACCTACAGTTTTCACTCGAAATCGATAATTTACAAAGTTGTACCGATACTATTTTGAAAATGACGTAAAACTCAATATTCTTAATGGATTTTCCGATATTTTTAACACAATATAATCACACAAAAATAGTAAAATGTACTTTAGAATACAGGAAATATACTTATCGACCACTACGTACACTACTTGTTGGTTAGCGCACGTGTTTGAGTTGAATGCACGTGACGTTGTTGATGATGTAATGATTGGAAGAGGAAAAAGCACGAAATTTAAATTTAGAAAACTAGTTTTTAAATTTTATGTTATACCATAAAAGAGACACATTTATTGTATATAATAACAATACATTATACAACATAGGAATTAAAACTAAGCATTTAATTAATTCTTGGTTTTTTCTCCGGCGGTGGTTTGATTTTTTCTTGTTTAATAGACTTTTCCTTTATTTCGGTCGAACCATTTTCAGATTCAGTCTTTGCTTGAATTGCAGGCACTGCCTTTGGTTGAGGTAGTGTTGGTAATGGAAATTTCTTTATCAGTTCACCCAGTAACATATCGACTCGTTGCCTTTGGAATAAAGAACTTGGCTCTTCGCGTGGTTTTTCCTCTTTTTTATTTTTATCGGTTCCTAATCGTTGCGATTTAAAGTCCCATGAATAACCCTTGCTGGGGTGATAGCGAGCGAAGCTAGCTGCCTCTTCAAACGATGTTTGAAGATGGTGGACAGCCGACAACTGCGAAAATAATAAAATTAATAATAAACATAAAAAAAATTCCATAATTTACAAGACGAGAATTTAGCACGCTAGCTAAATCTGGAGCTTGATAAACAACTCCTGCAATTATATAATAATCAGCTAATGCAGTTGATTGCTGTGGTGAATGTCTATGTTGTTTTCTTATAACATAAAGAATTGGTTCTTGGACGTGCAAAAGAACGTATTCCAAACCAGTCATATTCCTGAAATATTCCATATTATTTCCATTAAAAATATATTTCCATTGAGAAATTAATTACTGTAATTGATCAGGATTCAGACGTTGCATCTTAATTATTTCATTATTGCAAGTCCTGTCGAAAAACGGATTTGATCTTTCCGAAAAATAATCCATAACATTTGATGTATTCAGAATTGGTATCCAAGCAGAATCGTGCCAAGAAAGGCTTAATGGATTATCTGGAATACCGGGAGGTATTCCCAATCTTCCCGACAGCATTTTTTCGTAAATTTATAGGAAAACAATAAAATTGGGAAAAATTGAATTTATTTAGCAAATATTAAGGTTATCTTGAAATTAACAATCAATATTGCCAAACAGCTGATTAGAAAAGTAAGAAAACCCTAAAATAAATGTCACCATTTGATAAATTAGAAAAACCCTAAAATCAATGCTGCCATCTGTCAATGGAAAAATTTATTTTTAAAAATAACCACATAACCTAGAAAACTCCAAAAATGGTAATTAGAAAATGAATATAAAACCGAATTTTAATTCGTTTACTGCCAGGGATCACCAGTGTCCGTTAGGCACCTCTAAGCTTTTAGAATTTTAATTTTAAAATAATTCTTCAGGAAACTAGCAATCAATGGACTCAAAAGTGGTTCCACTACATCATCATCCAGAATACACGAAAGAATGCTGCGATTTGATTAATAGAGAATGGAAACGCAGTGAAACAGCCAGATTACGTAGTTTGGAATGTTCGTGTGATAATTTACCAACATCTTTAGTTTTAGTACAAAATAAACACGTTATAGGCCATTTAAAACTAACTTCAATACCGAGCATAAAAGAGGCTTGTTTCGTTGAATCTGTTGTAATTGATGATAAAATGCGTGGAAAAGGATTGGGAACGCTTTTAATGGAAAATGCAGAAAACTATTGCAAAACTGTTTTAGCTTTGAATACAATTTATTTATCAACCAAAGGACAGGAAGGATTTTACAGAAAATTAGGCTACATTGAATGCCAACCAATTTCTATTTATGGAAGTTTTGTTCCAAATAATCCCACACAGGGTGATAAAAAAATTGCAAATAATTGTAAACATTTGTATGACATCACCTCTGTGCCAATACCACCTCCAATGCCTGCAAATTCGACAAATCATGCACAACTTGCGAAAACATATATGAAGAAAGATATCACCGACCGATTATTTATTAAATAACTTGTAATTTATATCAGTTAATTTTTAAAATAAACAAAATATTTTAATGACTCCGTTTATTTATCAATCCTTTTGTAAATAAAACACATAAAAGAACGAACTATGTGATATTTTCATGTTAAAAAAACAATAATAAATTCCTTTAGCACCATTTTACATAATTACTTATAGACCAATAATAAAAATACACTATGAAATATTTAAAATTATATCTACACAGCACAAAAATAATATTTTTGAAAAATATTGGAAGATATAACATTTCTAAATATAAAAATAAAGAACACTGGTCCCCTAACCGAAGCAAATTGGCCTACATAATATTCAATTTTCTAAATACATATTGGTAAAAGAGTAAAATTAATGCTTGTTACAAATTCCACAAACTTTTCCGAAATACTGTGGCAATTGCACGGAATCTACTAAAAATTTTCCAAGAGCATGTTTGGAAATAGCTCGCCCTGGAGATTCATTTTCCTTTATTTCATATTCGGTTCCTGGTTGATCTTTAAATAACAAATTACATATTTACGAAAATAATTTTTTAAAATCCTTAAAAACACTACCTGCTATATGTGGCGGTAAGACAGCAATATATTTCAAACCGGAAGCCTTAATTGCGTCGAATTGCCTTTGATGATCGCTATTAAGCTCTTTAAACATCGGTGGAACTTTTTCCGGTTCGTAAAACAAAAACGCCGACAAACATACAGAGACAATTTCGACATTTTCTTCCTTCATAGCTTTTATAATATTGTTCATTCCTTGGCTGAGTACAGTAGTTGGACTCAAGTCGTTGCGGGTGCCCAAAACGACAACAACCGCCGTTGTATTTTTAACAGCATTTAAAACATCCGTATAATTCAGAACGTCTCCTTTAACCACTTCAACTGCATTTCTTAAATGGTCTGGCAACTTGGCCGGATCTCGTACAAAAGCGCGCACATTAAGACCTAATATTGGAATATTTTCAACATTATATGATTTGATAAATAGATAAAATATTAACCTTTTTTAACTGCTGCTTCAACGGCACAAGTGCCGGTCATTCCAGTTGAACCAAACACAACCACGCGTTCCATTTTGTTATCAGTATATGAATGATGGAATAGATTAACAGTGGGAATAAATACGAATGATAAATAATGGATTAATTTACGATTTTTTTGCAATTTCACTATGACTGTCAAAACAACAACTAAACATAACCTAAGAATTCAATTTAAAAGTTTTGTTTACTTGACGATCTTTGTCGAACGTCCACGAACATGTCTAGGGACTTAATAATTTTGTTGTTACATGAACTGATACGCACCTACTTCGCTGATAAAAAATTTAATTTCCAATTTAATTCTATAACAACGATAACAATTTCAGCTGTTTTTTGGCAAAGAAGTCCTCGATAGAATATTTTCATATAATTTGACCACGTGTCTTAAAAATGTGCAGTAAATTCATGGAACATAATATTATTTCTCTATATAAAATTACTGAAAATGGAGAATTAATTTCAACAATCAAATATGAGATTGACTTCCAAACAAAAGAATTGATTTCGAAAACTTCTATTAGCGAAAATACATTACCAGAAACATTCTTGAAGTACGATCCAAATAAATTAAATTTACCACGAACAGCAATTGTAGAAAATAAATGTAAATACTATCAATATCAAGAAGTTTATGGTAATGGTGATTCAAATGAGAAAAAACCAATTATTTCTATGTTAAACATACCTACAATGATGCGATGCCAGAATTGCGAGACAAATTTTCCCACAAAGTACCAATATCAGCGTCACCAATGTGAATTTAATGCCGATAAAGTGATTTTGAAGGCAGATGCTGATTATAAAAGTATGGAAAATGGTGTACGAATAAAATACGATTGCAATACATGTGGAAAACAGTTTGTTAGTAAAAATAATTTGAATCGTCATCAGGCGGGTCATGAAAATTCACAATCGAACATTTGTGAACACTGTAATAAGCAATTTGTGAGTGAAAATCGTTTACGTATTCACAAAGAGAATCATTGTAAAAAAGCCGGAGATTTGTCCAAGTTTTATCGAAGTGATGTGACTGTATGGAAGTGCATGAAATGCCATGAGGTGTTTTCATCAATAAGTTTGGCCAATTTTCATGTGGAATCATGTGCGGAGGAAGTTATTACATTGGATGGAGACTCAGTTGAACAAACTTCACAAGATTCTACAATTGAGAATCAGAATGTAAAGAAAATTCTTACGGAAATTTTACTACAATGTGAATTCTGTAATCGTACATATGCTGATAAAAATCTATTAGTGGCCCATATGAAAAAGCATACAACAGCTAAGAACTATGAATGCGTTAATTGTAATGAAACATTCGATTCATTTGCAGTGGCATCACAACATTGGATGAGAAAATGTTCAGAATTTTCAAATTTATTCTGTTTACCAAAATTAACGTATTGCGAAAGATGTGATCGTACATTTAAATCGCACGAAGTTTTGTATACACACAAAATCAAAAAGAAACATTATAAGCCGAAAAAATGTGCCGAACCAACAAATGAAAATCATCAAAAATCAAATGAAATTAAACGTACTTTTGATGAATTGATTCAAGATGTTTTAAAAACGTTAAGTTTGCCATTAAATCCGAACAATAATAAACATGAAAATGTAGGTGAAACCGCTGAAAAAGTCGATCATGAAGAAATCATTGAAAATGATGATAAACAAGATAAAGAAGAAGAGAATAAGGAGAATTGCAATGATGATATTGAAATAAAGGCCCAACAAGATATGGAGGACAAATCTACTGGTAAAAAGAAGAGAGGTCGTAAAAGGCGTTTAATAAAACCATCAACAGCAAATAAATCAAAGCGTATTTGTACAACATTGGAAAATGGCTATAAATATCAATGTGAAAGATGTATAAAAATATTTGATTCAATTGTTGAACTGGATGGCCATCGAGAAAAAGAGCATGCTGTTATATTTAATTGTGAAGAATGTGGCCAGGTAAAAAAAAAACTTGTGGATTAAATAGAAGTTGATATTCAGTTAATTTCCTACAGGTTCTGCACAGTGCAAGAGCCCTTTTGATACATAGCAGGGCGCACAAGAACTTAAAACCGTACGTTTGCGATGCTTGTGGCCGCAGTTATTCGCAAACGTCTCATTTATGGCAGCACATGAGATTCCATCAAGGAATCAAACCATTTGCATGTCCACATGAGGGATGTGAAGCGCGATACACGATTAGACCGGATTTAAAGGATCATATAAGAAAAGTGCATACAAGAGAACGTCCATTTAAATGCAATGTGTGTAATAAATGTTTTCTAACTGGGTCAGTTTATTATCAACATCGATTGATTCATTCGAATGATCGACGATATGGTTGCGATGTAAATATTTTTTTTATTTATGAAAGTGGATTCTTTAATTAAGTAAATGTTGTTTTTTTTTTGTTAATTAATTTTTTAAGGTGTGTCAAAAACGATTTTTCCGAGCCGATGCGTTGAATAATCATAAAAGAATACATACGGATGAAAGACCATATCCTTGTAATAGATGTGGACGAGAATTTCGACAAAAAGGCGATCGAAATAAACATATACGTACTCAACATATGGAAGTTCCTAATAATGTTTAAAATATAAATGTTTCTGTTGTTAGTTTATTTTCATAGTTTTAATAAGAAAATTCCGTTGTAATTTTGTACTCCTATTTAATAGAAATAAATTTATTATAAAATTGTTAGATTTAATTTTTTGAGCAGTAGTTAATAACATTTAATAGGCAAGAAGTCGCAAAAGTCCCTGAGTTTTATTTTAATAATTCTACAAGAAAATACTTTAAGTTTTAGGTCACAAAAATTGTTAAGTACCTTTGTATTACTACTTTTTGAACATCTTTTGAACACAATAATAGGGAAGAAATTTTTCATTCCAAAAAAATTGTTGCAACTTTTACACTTCAGTTATTTCTTCGATACTTTCAGAGCTTTCAGAATTATTCGCTCTTCTTGCTTGATGCTGTCGATGCGCGTTCTGCAATATTAACATCACTTAAATCATACATTTTTCTAATTTTGTAAATTTCCTAAATAGAATTTGATGGAATAATTATGTATATGTACTATAATTATTAAAATAATCTCTTCACTTACACGCAAATCATCATCGTCATCCTCAAGTTGGATCTTCTCTTGAATTTGCATTATACGTACATTAAAATCGGCTACACAAAATATACGTAACAACAACAAAGCACATTGTGTCATCCAGCCAAAAACTTCAATGTAAGCACTAACTAGTGTTAGATGGTAATAAATTGGTATAACATCTTCAATATTTTTAAAATTCAACGTGAATTCCTTGCTTTCAGTGAACCTGAAATATAGATTATGGGTATATGTTTATATATCTATATTTTTTAATTATTTGCATACCATTGCACATAAAAATGATCCAAGCCTCTGTTTAATTTAAGTGTAGTCATGAAAGATGCTATTGCCATAAATCCGGAAAAGACTAAAGTTGGAAAAATTATCGTCCAACCATTTGGGCTGGAAAAAATTGTACAAACATATTTACATATTTTAAATTTTTTCCATGTATGTGACTTACATAAAATAATGTGAAACCACTCCGGGGTGAGTAACTCCACCAGGAGGTGCCATCATGAAAAATACGATCAAAATAATCGCCATTATCATGGATATTATTGGTGAAAATTGTGTGAAAAAACATAATGTATGCGGTCTCCATAAAGTATGTTCATAATCTATTGTAATGTTTCGTTTTGTTGTTGATTGAATTATATTTTCGGTCACATTTGAACTGTTTAAACTATTATCAGTTGTTGAATTAACATATTCATCGTTAATAGTTGTGGAAATTGATGAATTTTCGTTTATTTGATCATCACTAGTGGTACTAGAATTGATGGTCTGATTTTTTATTTGTATATCGGTAAATAATATGCAATTAAATTCAAATTTGTGCAATAAAGATCCAAAACTAAATGCACATACAAATCCAGCAACAATTATTATCGCAAATATACATATATGACATACTAAAAATAGAATATTTCTTATAATACCATAATTAAAGTGATGCAATTCTATAATAATATCATAAAATGCATAAAGATTGTTATCATCAAGGTAAAATCAATTTTATCAAGTACATATATTATTCTACGAAACGAGCTAATTCCAAGGAGATTTTTTTAATATTCTGATATAAAGCCGAATCCTAAGCAGGTATTTGTCTAAAATTTGCAAGTAGGAAATTAAATTATTATCGACAAATTATTTTACAATTATTCAGAGCATAATTGATATGTTATATAAGAGGTCTAATAATCAACAAATTGTTGAACACCTATTTAATTCTAAATACATGTTATGCATTATCGAAAATTGCACCTTTATATTGAAAACCGTACATTTTCCGGAAAATACCAATTTTATACTAGGTACCTATATAAATAAAGGAAATTGCTATTAACTGAAATTTTGCTTACACCAAACAAAGCAAGTTTGCTTTATCAAAAATAGAAATGGGTTTTTGACAAATTTGATAAGATTCGCACCCACTTGAATTAAAAATAAAGTAGATAATAAAAATATAAAATAACACAAATCTATTTTATTTATGTAATAAATAAGCGATGAATTGTATATTCGTTAGAAAATTAACAATTTTCAAAGAAAAGCGCGTAATCTGCAAATAAATTAAGTGTACAAGACCGCACATTATCTCAACTTTACCACATTTCAAACTTACGACTCTGTGAAATTGCTCGTAAATCTATTAATAATAATACATGTCAGATAAATGATGAAACTATTCTCGTAAAATTAAAACGTATACCTAATAATGTTAATTATATGAAGAGGTATGTATTGTACATAAGTAAAATATTGATTTACAATATATTAAAAAATTTACAGTGAGCACGTTATGCCCGATTAAGCAATTTACTTAATTAAACATATATGTAGAAATACATAAATACTTACTCTTCCAGGCTGGATTAACTTCAGAAAAATGTTTTTCCTCCAATTGGTAATAATGTTGATGAATTACCATTTTTTTAACATCTAACAAACCAATTAACGTTTATTAATTACGAGTACGAACAACATCTGTCATAGTATAGAGTAAAAATGATGAACGAATCAACAAAAATAAACATTACAACATAGTAATCTATTAGATTTGAATAAACTGTTGTACGATGTATTTGTTTACATTTCACCATAGGCACACCCAAGGAAATAGTACCCATGGCAACCATCAAAACTTTCATTATGGAAAATTCTTGGTACATTAGTTTCCAACAAAGAGTTTCCAAGGAGTTTCCAACTATATGAAACGACATCCTTTCAGGATATCAAGTGTTTGTTGTGGCACGATGATTTCATTCGAAAGCCTGCAATTTCGGTTGCCCGAAGCGGAAAGTGTGTATAAACGTTTGATTTCCATTTTGTGTTTTACACATTTTTCCATAATGCGATATATCCTTAGTCCTTTCTATGGTAACATGATTATCCTTACGCAGGCGTTTATTAATGATATTGCACGATCATGCGCGTGGACACACGATTTTCACTGAAGGAAAACATTTTCCAGCTTTTCACGTTTCTAGTACATTTCAAACACGATTTAACTGAAGACGTGCAAACCTGATACGTAGAGAAGAAATCGTTTTCTTTGTTATTGATATTAATTTTTTTTCATTTTAATTTTTTCATTTTGGTGTTAATAAAATATAGTACCTATATTAAATACATGTCCATTTTCCTATTAAACCACGTGATCTGAATATTACCAAAAATAATTTAAAAATGATATGTGTCTTAAGAACAGTAGACTTATTGATATAATTAATTAAATTGTAAACAAAATTGTAAATTATCGAACTGAAGTAATATTTTCATCAAATTCTAATATGATGGCCATTTCAAATCAAAATTTTCTATTTGGTAAGTCGAAAATTTGAATATTTTATGTTATTTTCTGGTGAGAGAATTTCTGGAAGTCGATGTTACAATTCATACTTGGAATGGTTTTATGGGCACTAACTTATTGAATTATTAATGCTTTATATAGTAGAAAAACCTCAATGATGTGCGTATATACAATTGGATTGATTTTCTTGGATATTATCAGACGTTATTTTGTATCCCTTTCTTATGACCTATATTTTCTGTTGTTCTTGTTTAAATAGGTTAAAACGTCGAAAGAAAAGAAATATATTATAGGGGTGTCATTCCAAAACAGTGTTTTGCCAAAGTTATTTGTTATAATGTATAATAAAAAGAAAAATTCTGTATTTTTTATTCTTTTTTATCCTTAATACGCTAGTTGTATAAATTAAATTTTACTACTTCTTTTTGTTTCCATATAGAGTAGAGGAATTTTTTCATTTTAATATGAAAGAATAAAGATTATAAGAAAAATTCATGTAGAGATTTTTGCTTTCGTTTTGTTAAATGTCTAGATTTAGTTGCAAACGTTTTATTTTAATAAATTTACATAAACTAAATTCGTTAGACGTAAAAATGTCTTCATGAAAATCACTACAATGAAAAAGTCTTAATATTTTATATAAAAACGAACATCTTCGAAAAGTGGCATAGGTCTATATAAATATCTTAAGGATATTTGTCCAATATAGGTGATATTTATATTTTATATTTAGTTAGAATAAAATGTGTATTGAAAACGTGATAGAGCTTATATTTCTCATTTTATTTTTTTATTAAATTGTAAACGCAGCATGTCCACGTGTAGATAATAATAATGTACATACATTGTTTCATCCAAACTACAAATCACATGAAAATTGCATACACCAACAATTTAATTATAATCCTCTCTCTAAACACGGTCATCTAAATAAGTACGTAATAATTAATTATTACATTGGCTAATGATTAATTTTCGTAATGTCAATAAAAATATAATTCTGCGCAAATTATACGATTTATGAAAAAAGCAATAGTCTCAGATACGCACAAAAAGAAGTAAAAGATGAGGAAAATTCAGACATATTCATATTCAATGTATAATATGTTCAAAATATACGTTCAAAGACATTATTGATGATTTATTTGATACTTTGAAACTATAAAGTTTAAATAAAACTCATATTGATACTATCAAATGACATTTCTGATTGTGTAAATCCTCTTTGATTTTTAAATGAAAAATTGTTTCCTGTTTGTTTAAATGGATTAATTAAACCTGATGTATTTACCAACCAATCCAATGCAATATAATAGTTTATTTATTTAGAAAGAAGCTTTTATGTTATTTCATATTTGTTACTTTGTTTCAATTTAGAAGACACGGAATTGTATCTTATTAAATTCATTATTGCATTTATTCCCCAAGGAAACTGTTGATAAGACTTTTGAAAGTACACTATATGAAATTTTAGTATATTAAAAATATTTTATCTGTTGAATTGGGAATCTATCCAAACCTATTTTCAAATATAAAGTTTAAAAGCTTTTTTCTCGAAGCTATTGTATTCTATCCAAAGACTTTCAATATTTTTCCTCTATGAAAACGTTTATCAAGAAATTTACATTCGCAAGATGTAAGAAACTTATTTTGTCAAGAAGTTACTTTGTACATTTTTTTTTAATTTCAAATCAAAAAATGTGATTGGCAAAAACGTAGGTATATGTAGGTATATAAATTGTATTTTTCATTCTTTATAGTACTATATTTCATACATATATGCGCATCTTTATGAATCGTTCTAAAATAAGATCGCGTAGATCATTGATAAAACTGATGCACTCAACATGAAGTATACTGTATATTTATACATTTATAGAATAATACCGACTGCGCCATTTCAATTAAATTTTATAAAGTGGACGTTATGAATATAATAAAATTTGTTACAATATAATAGTATACAGATGATGTTTTTTATTATATTTTCTGTTTGGAAAACACGCAGAGCTTTCGGTCGCGCTGCATATACATATACATATATGTATATATATATGACCGGGGCTTGGTTCATACATGCTGCGGATGTTCAATGAACTGTTGGGATGCTGGGAAGAGATGTATGGTGTGAGAGGATCGATAAAAGTATCCCGTAGTAGTAGGGGAAGGAAGAACTCATTTTGCGTGGGCAATCGTCTAGGGGGAAGAAGGTAGCGCGTGACACTCAGCAAGTGGTTGAAGCTGCTTCTCCCTTTTAACAGTCACATGTTCATTCTCCTTACCTTCACCTTCGCTGGAAAACACCACCTCCGGCATCAAGGCATATATACTTACTCGATTATTGCTCTCTTATTTTGTATACCTCTTTCACTTGAACTTAATTTTCATTCATGAATAACTCCATTTCCAATTAATTTATCGTTAATAATTGTGTAACACGGAAAATTCTAGATTTCGGAAAATTCTATATATATGTATGTAACTATGTAGTGTTGGTAAACATTCTAATGGTGCATATATAGGTATATGTATACAACAAGTGGTCGCGCCCACGTATTGTTCCAGATTGTTCATTTCTCATTTTTGTTTTGATCTAAACTTTCTGAATTTACTTATATACAACCTACCTATATATTTTATTAAGCACTTATTTTTAAATGTTTTTGTTTATTGCAACAAATTAGTACTTTTTATACGTAGATAGTAACACTTTGTTTACAAACTTTCATAGTAAATAAAATTTTCTAAAAGATTATTTGTCAAAACAGTGATACTAAATTTTAAAAAGCTTCACAAAAATAAAATAGGACACAAATTTCATAACGAGTGTGGAATTGTGAAAATATCATACTAATGTACGTGATATAGATATCAAACTCAATAACATGTTTATGCAAAATAATTAGGACGTATTCCATTGTATACAATTTATTTACCTTTGAATATAAATATTGCTGTCCACTTTGCATATATGTTTGCTGAAGAAAAGTATTTGCATACCTGAGAATATATTTCATGACAAAATACAACTCTTTATAACGTTAAATTGTGTTCGCATTTGAATTGTTTATCATTATGTAGGTACTATGTGCATTTATTTTTTATAAGCACGTACAAAATTATGTACATGTAAATGAAATATTGATAATTATGCGGAACTTTACGAAAACTTTTATTCATTATGTATTAAATGTTAAATTTGAATAAATCGTAGACTAGAAAATATGAAAATACGTTTATATAAATAAATATTTAATTTTTCTCGATATCTATTTATGTACTTGTATTAATTGTTTAGTAATTATATATCTAATAGTTGTTATTGTAAAAATGTAGGTAATAAAAAACAATTTCATATTGGCTATAAAATCAATACGTATAGGTCGTAATCGTATTATTATTGTGATCTATCTACTTTATTGGTTCATAAATTTAGACAATAATAAAATAAATCTCCATAAAAAGACAAATGCAATTAGAGTGATTTATAAAATTGATTAACAATGTTTTAATACTTAATTGAAATCTGGGAGGCATTTTTCATATATTCTTTTCATATCAGAGAAAATTTTATTTTGAAATATACCTACTGGATTTCATCTTATAACAAAACGACTTTAATTTCAGTATCTTGCCAAACTTGGCCAAAAGTTTTTCTGTACTCATTTTCTAATACCTACACTTAATTGTATGTAATGTCTAAAACTTTTGATATGTGAAAAATATGAAAACGAAAATTATAACCGATAACTAATTTCATGGAGTTTTAATTGATCTTTTCTGGAAGGGAATACATGTAAAAACATGACTTCAAGAATATATCCGCCCATACACGAATTTTATTTAGACAATAATTAGGTATTTATGTCTAAAAATACTTTAAATTAAAACAATGCTATTTTTGAAAGTGAGATTTACTTCAAAAGAAAACCCATATACAAGAACAACAATCTATTTCCCATTATTTTTTGCAATTCTTCTTTAAAAGGCAATCGTAAAAATAGCTTACAGACGTTTCATTTTACTTTTATATATATATCAGACCAAAAGATTGTGTATTTTATTGTTGGCACAATAATTGCTTAAGAAAATAGTTTTGCAAAGAAATATAAGTTGGAAATCTTTTCCCAGGAACAGATAATGGTGGTACACTTTTGGGGGCCGTTGCTGGATTGGGTGCCCTTTTTCTAGTCTTTTTACTATACATCAAAAACAAGAAATGGTGGTGGGGCCCTGTCGGAGGGATGAGTTGTTGTGATGAAGCATGTCCTCCAGTTTCCTCAAGACCTGTACCATCACCACCTGTGCCTACTGCAATTACACCCGGCGTACCACCGAAACACAAATTAGGTACGAATCATTTCCTCCAAAACAGACACAACAATTCCAATTAATTTAATGGATAATTGGCAAGGCCTCCGGTTGTTATTTCTTTTTTATTAAATCCACTATATATATAATCGTTGTACACGCAATACCTTCTCCAATGACCTAGGTTTTCTATTGAAGAAAAACCGATCAATATAATACCACATGGTTTCATTTATAAATAATTGTCATGCACATTTAATGTGCTATTTCGGCCCAAAATGTCAATCGAAGCAAAGAATTGATCCATTCTAATAATATCCATTTGAAACAGTGAAGGCGTACTCTTTCGACGGTGGTGCTGAGTCTAGTTCTGAATCGGAGATGGGCAGTTCGAAAATCCAGCGATCCACACCGTTACCATTGGGCACTGTTGGTCCATATTATCCACCACGACCCGGACACGATCTCATCTCTTTGGTGGAAAAAGGGAAAGTCGGGATGAGTAGTAACAGTTCTTGTTGCAGTTCCACCACCAGTTCTGTGGGCGAAAAACACGGTGTTGTTCCAGCTACGAAAGTAATTGCCCAAATAAATGACGTAATACAAAGGTAAGAGCAACCATTTAAGTTATTAGTTAGATTCATTAGTGGATGGATTAATTTTAGATCGCCATCGGTGTTAAGAGAAACAAAAATCGACAATCAGGATAATTATAAAAGGCATGAATTAAATTTAACAACAATTACATCCGAAATGGACTTGATGAATAGCAATAGAGACGTAAGAATTTTTGTTAATTTAGTTGTGATTCGAAAAAAATACCGTTTTTTATTAGTGTATCGTTGTAATGAATTCGGAGGGTGAGGAACGCAGCGAATTGATGTCAAGCGGAGGCTCTGATCCAGAAACGCAATTAGTTAGTAAATATGGTCATTTGGAAATAGCTCTATTATATGATGCACCTATGCGGAAAATGACTGTACATGTACTACAGGCTCGTGATATACCAAGTAGAGATCGTGGTCAACCCACACACACACAGGTGAGCACACATTGTCAGGAAAATAGATGAAATTTGGTATTATCTATTATGATGTTGTATCTTTGAAACGAAAATGTTAATTAAGGTCACTGCGGCAATGATATGAGGATCTGTTGCGTATTTACCATAAAACTATTTATAATATTGTTTTAAATCGATACAATTATTTTATATGGAATAAAATACGCGTAGAAAAGTGTTTTGCACTTAAAAAGTTAAATATAGAATGTCTTCCAATACTTGTCACTGGATTTAACTCAACTGTTTTCCATTGAAACCAAGTATTTGATTACACCAGTATTTTCTCGACTACATTTCCTTCCTGATCAATAAATATTCTTGCAGTAAATCCCTTAAATGGTGCAAAAATTTATTTTCGGCATATGAGTGTCTAAAATTAGATTTCACAATTTATTTATAACATACATTACGAAGATAATTTATTGTTTTTTAGGTGAGGTTAATACTGTTACCCAGCAAAAAGCAAAAACATAAAACAAAAATCCGTTCCGGAGAAAATCCACAGTACATGGAAAGTTTTCTCCTACATCGTGTTAATCCCGGTACAGTATTTCATCGCATATCTATAAAATATTTTACATTTTCCATAATCCAATATTGCAGAAGATGTAAATTCAATGGGTGTTCGATTACGATTATATGGCTGTGAACGAATGCGACGGGAACGGCTAATTGGTGAGGCGGTCGTTAGTTTTGCGAATATCAATTTGGAATTGGAGAACAATTTTTGGCTGCAATTGGAGCCGCGTGCAAACACAACAGTACGTCTAATGCACTATACTGTGATATCATATCGCACTCACATATGGGTATTATGTGTGATATGATATCGTAATGATATTTGTTACTTTCCATACTCGTTGTGAAATATGCCATAATCGTTTTTATTGATTCGTTTTCCAGTTAAGTGGCTGTACGGGTGACTTAATGAGCTTGGCCCGATCGGACAGCACCGGATCTGCACATTCAATGCAACATGGTGGTGTTCCGGAACTGTTACTGGGTTTATGTTACAATGCAACCACTGGTCGACTAAACGTGGAAGTTGTAAAAGGGTCACATTTTAGGTAAATCATATTAAATTAGTGTTGGCGACAAAATTTGTTAATTGGAAATAATTTTGTTAGAAATTTGGCGTTAAATAGGGCGCCAGATACGTACGTTAAATTGAATTTGGTGAGTAGCACAGGTCAAGAGTTGGCGTGCAGTAAAACAACAGTCCGTCGAGGACAACCGAATCCACTTTTCAAAGAAACGTTTGTTTTCCAAGTGGCTTTGTTTCAATTGGCTGATGTTACATTAATGATAGCCGTTTATAATCGTAAAGGGGTGACAAAGAAGAAGGAAATGGTTGGATGGTTTAGTTTGGGATTGAATTCGAGTGGTGCCGAAGAATTGGCACACTGGATGGATATGAAAGAGTTCCAACAAGAACAAATATGTCGCTGGCATATATTAGTCCAATCATAGCTATTACTTACACGACATATCATTAAAATAATTTCATTTATTATAAAATTCTATTCACACTCCGATAATATTGTTCAACAAATGGTAAACAAAACAAATTGTTTAAAATATATGATATAGAAATGTTTATGGATCAAAAAACGACATATTTTATAAGTGAATTATTACTGGTTTTATAAATTTTAATATATTAACATATGGATCTATACACACAAATCTAATGAATATTGATAATTATGACTTATTACTGTTAAATTATTGAAAAACCATTTATTAAAAAAAAATTGTACGCTAACTTTATCTATGCCTTATTATATTTATGTATTATTAGTATTATATAATTAATGGGACGGAAGTAAAGGGCTCGTGAAAGAATTAAAAAAAAAAAAACGTATAAAGCATTCCGTATTCCATTCCATTGAGAAAAATTTTTATTGTGATATTTAAATCGAATTTTTGAGCTACCTATACGTACGTTTGAAAAGATCAAAAATATAAAAATGTTGATAAAAGGCTCGTTTATTAAATTAAAAATATCCATTTTCACACCAACAGTATAAAAGCTTAATTAAGCACAATAGATGAAACAATTTTATTTCAGTTTCCATTAGTCAAAAATTTCCATTCACCAATAATATGATTAAAAATAGATTATTGTAACAATTTGCCAAAGATTTTACACTTTGAATATTGAACGATATGAATTATGAAGCACAAATTAAATAATAAGCTTTTGAGATATGAATTGTGAAATGTAGGGATGGGCTGATAATGTAGCTTTATGATAATATACGTATTTAATATTATATATAGGTAAATATTTGTCTACAATTAATACTTTTAATGTTGGAACATTCACACTATTTGATACAGCACTATTTCATTATAATTTAGTTGGGTATAATTTATATCATTTTTAATTTATTACGACGTTAATTGACTACTAAGGATTTGTATGACAAAATATATAAATTTTCCTTTTTTTTACAAGATTTGTAAATACCAAATGTATACAATTAATTGTGAATGTTGAAATGTTTACTCTGTTTCATATTGAAAATTTTAAAACAGGTACAATTCAATAATTGATCAATATAAGACAATTTCCTTTTTGGTCTTATATAATTGTCGGTCAATTTTTGAAATGGACTGTTTTTATATATATTGAAATAATGAAAATTGAAATTGTATTACATCGGCTTAACCATCTTCGCTCGGTATGGATTGATTATTCTTTTTGTATTGTTGATGGAATTTACCACCACATGAAATAATCTTTAACTATACCACTTTTTTATACAAGATCAATAGTCGATATAATAAATTGTCAATTGAATGTGTTCATAAAAATTAAACACAACCTTTTTATGATTCAATGTCGAATTGGCCGTGATATATGTGATTTTAAAATAGAAAAAACCGATTGCAAAAATACAAAAAAAGTCCTATTTCCAATTTTTATGGGTATTATTATATAATGTAAATGTAGGTATAATAAGGTAACAATTTGGCTTAAGATAATTCTGCGAAAAGATACTTTTTATATCGTTGTCGTTTAAAAGAACCGCAGAAGATTTAACAAAAAAAAAACTTGTCTCAAACTTAACATACAAAAGGGATGCAGCTTTTCTTTTTGTTGCTAATCATAACTATATTAGTTATAAGTATTAAAAAAGAAAACAGATGGACCATGTAAATAATTTAACATAAACTGAGGAACTCTAATATTATTATAGTAAAATTGTCCCAATTTTTTCCCCATCCCTACAACTTATATTATACAATATAATTGCCTTTAAGTCATATTCGTATATTCCATCATTCTTCAGAAGATTTAAATCATTTTCCATATAAAAAAAACTTTTATACATTTGTCCAAATCATAATAGACAGTATTAAAATACTCATGCACAAAAATTAAATATTGCACAGCTAAATACACAATAATAAAAGAATAAAGCACTAAATTGGTGTGTAATTTTGTCTTTTTATTAATGAATTGTACTGAAACAATTTTGTACAAATAAATTTAACATTATTAATGTATATCTTGGAATTGTCTTATTTCAAATTTCCCTCGAACAGGTATAAAATGTGACTTCTGCATTATCGATGCTTTTGACACAGAGGATAGAGGTCATGGTTCCAATTTGAACAGTTCGAGGCTATCGTCCATTAGCTTATTGAATTAACCGTTAAATATATAAATAAATTTTTACATAAATTGAAAAAAGAAAAAACATTGCAGAATTATTAAGGAAGTTGAAAAAAGGACCAAGGCAAAATATGATCGAATAACAAGATATATACAGTTTAATATTAAAATCTACACTGTAAGTATGTGTTCCAGCAATAAATTTTAAAATGAAATGGTAAACTTTGCCATGTCACTAAATTAACCTTTCTCTTTACTCGTACAACACTAAAAAAACCGTTCTAATCTATTACTTTCAAAATTATATATACATAATCCAGTTGTGTGTTAAATTATGTTTTGTTACAGTGACTGAATTTGAAGACTGCATTTATACATATTTAATTTTTGATTAAAATGACTATGTTAACTGCCGAAGCTCAAATCAGATACCTTATTCAATGGTTTCATGAATGGAGCGAATTACAACGTTCCGATTTCCTGCCAATAATGGCTGAAAAATATTCAAACAAAGCTTATGTGAATGGAATTGTTAACAGCATTTCGAATGTAAATTGCAGAGACAAACCAATGTCTTTGTTTGAATGCAGGGTAAACATTTGTAACTGGTTTTTTTATCGCCAAATTATAAATACTTTCCATGCACAGGTGAAGTTATTTAAAGAATGGTTTGCCCAATGGAATACAGCACATAAGGAGAGTTTTCTTAAACAAATATCCGAAATCGATGCTAGTTTTGGCGAAAAACTAAATGCTGAACTGGAGAATGGAATTGTACACGAATCGAATAATGTAAATGGTGAAGCATTGCTGGAAGATTAATCCATTTATTATATACCTACATATTTATACCTAGATTTTTTCTTTTATACTGTATTTATTTAATTTAGCTCTAAGTTGAACAATCAAAATAAGTCTAAGCAATCTCTTTACATTCTTAATCTCTAATAATGGCATTTATGTGATATTTTTTCTAGGTTTTTTTATGTTTAAGATTAATTTTGTATTTTGAAATGTAATATCATTTAAGAACATTTAATAAAGTATAAATTCCAATAAGTTTATGTTTGTCTATATTTTATGTTGTACTTACTATAATAATGTGTGCTCGTTCTTGATTTGATATTTGTGTAGAATTTTGAGGTTATCTAAAGTGCAGCTTTTTCTACTTAATCAAAATAATCATTTATTCTACCAAAACAAATACAATTAAGGTAAAAAATATTTCACAAATATTCCATATAATAAAATGTATTATTTTTTTTGCAGAAATTCAGACAATAACAATTTCTTTTATATTAATTTCTACAAAAATGTATATATATTAAAAATGCAAGCAAAACGACGTTACGTTTTAGTATTCAGTTCATGTGCTTTTCTGGCTTTATGGTATTTCGGTGCATATAATTTACGGAAAAATGTGGATCTAATAAAAACAGAAATCGAAGAAGATTTACCTCATTTCGTCAATATGAATAATATTCAGACTGGTTATTTAGTGAACGGAAAAGAACGTAGTTCCTTTTCAATTAAAGACAAAAGTTTATGTCGTATGGAAACTTGTTTTGATTTTGCTAGATGTGAAAAAGATTTCCGTGTGTTTGTATATCCCCAAGAGGAGAATAGCAGTCCGTCCTATCAAAAGCTGCTTAAAGTGTTAATGGAATCACGTTATTACACTGCCGATCCTAAAGAAGCTTGTATATTCGTTTTAAGTATAGATACATTGGATCGTGACAGTCTTAGTACTGATTACGTACGAAATCTTCATACAAAACTTCAACGTTTACCTCATTGGAATAACGGCCTTAATCATGTTATATTCAATCTATATTCCGGCACGTGGCCCTATTACGAAGAGAATGACTTGGATTTCGACTATGGCATGGCGATATTAGCGAAGGCCAGCATGTCTGAAGACCATATTCGGCCCGGTTTCGACATCAGTATACCATTATTCCATAAAGTACATCCGGAAAAGGGTGGCGAACCGGGTTTGGTATTAAGCAATAACTTTCCATTAGAAAAGAAGTACTTGTTGGCGTTTAAAGGTAAACGATACGTCCATGGCATCGGTTCGGATACTAGAAACTCGCTGTATCACTTGCACAATCGCAAAGATATGATTATGGTGACGACCTGCCGTCATGGAAAGAGTTGGAAAGAAATGAAAGACGAACGTTGCGACGAAGACAACAAAGAGTACGATAAATACGATTATGAAACACTCTTACAGAATTCCACATTCTGTTTGGTGCCACGGGGTCGTCGTTTGGGCTCGTTTCGATTTTTAGAGACATTAAAAGCCGGTTGTATTCCAGTTTTGTTGTCAAATAGCTGGGAATTGCCGTTCTCGCAAGTTATTGATTGGAATAAAGCGGTCGTATGGGCCGATGAACGGCTTTTATTGCAGGTGCCTCACATTGTACGCTCATTACCACCTAGTAGAATACTAGAATTGAGACAACAGACGCAAATTTTATGGGATAGATATTTTTCATCGATTGAAAAAATTGTTTATACAACATTGGAAATAATTCGTGAACGTTTACCGAAACAAACAGTACGTGATGGTAAAGTGTGGAACAATTTCCCTGGTGGTTTAGTGACATTGTCGACATTTTCTGATTCTGATGATGATTTTCCATTCAATTTGGACGAACAGGAGAAGAACGGTTTCACAGCTGTGATATATTGTCAATTAGGTACACCATTAACAACCACATCATCATTATATAAACTAATAAATAACGTAAGTCGCAGTAAATATTTAAAGAAAATTTTGATTGTTTGGTCGAATGAGAAACGGCCACCAAACAGAAACCGTTGGCCAACATCGTTGCATGTTCCATTACATATAATTCAGCCAAATGTAAATAATAATGCGGGAAATGAACAAATCAAATCTAGCATATCACAACGATTTTATCCGCACAAAGAAATTGATACAGCTGCTGTTTTATCATTAGATGAAGACACCGTTTTAACAACGGATGAGATTGATTTTGCGTTTGTTGTGTGGCAACAATTTCCTGATAGAATTGTTGGCTATCCCGGTAGATCGCACTATTGGGACGATTCGAAATCGACATGGGGCTACACATCGAAATGGACGAATGATTATTCCATTGTGTTAACAGGTGCGGCATTTTATCATCAATATTACAATTATTTGTACACAGAATGGTTGAGTCCGTTGTTGCATAAAACTGTTGAGCAAAGTCAAAATTGTGAGGATATCTTAATGAATTTTCTTGTAAGTCATGTAACGCGCCGGCCACCAATTAAAGTGACACAAAGAAAATTGTATAAGGAACAACCGGGCGTTGGTAGTCGTTCACCATGGAATGATCCTGATCATTTTATGCAAAGACAAACTTGTTTGAATACATTTGCTGCTGTTTTCGGTTATATGCCATTGTTGAGGTCTAATTTAAGATTAGATCCAGTACTATTTAAAGATCCTGTGTCAAATAAAAGGAAGAAATATCGTAGAATTGAATTAGTTGGTAGTTAATAGACTGTTTAGTGAATTATTTAAAAAAATTTTTATAATTATTGTAAGTAGGTGTATAAGATGTATTTGTATAAGTATTTCTTACTTATTGTCATACTAAAAAAAGCATGTATGTATATAAATATTAGTGGAAATTATTTAAAACCAGTTGAACATTGCAATATTTTGTTCTTATTCATGAATCAGAGATAACTTTAAGTAGTATTGATTAATTTTTTCATATTTATTATTTGTTGTATATAAAAACTTGTTTTTCGATAAAATACACTGATTGAAATGCTTCAATTTATTAATATAACTGGTTCATACATTTACAATAATAGAATAAAAGGTGGCAATAAAAATATATACTATATATAAAATTTCCAAACTCACAGCCGATATAAATCACTATATTGTACAAAAATTTTACTCTTTGGTATGTGATGGTGGATGCGAATGACTTTGCAACACTTTCAAACATAACGCTTTTATATTTGGTTGATTCAACAATTCCGCTTCACGTAATATTCTTCTAATATCAGACATTCGTTTGTATTTAACAGCTAAAAAATATGCTGTTTTAAGTTGTTTTGCTTCAATATACGCAGATATCTAAATTAAAAACAGAAACAATGTGAATTAGAAATGATTTAACTAGTCAGACACAATACAACCTTTGTTCCTCTATCTGATATTAATTTGATTAAGTCTTCTACTTTAGTTCCAGACACATTCGCTTTAGTAAATGTAGCAACTGCTAAAGTTAACATTTCATCGCACATATCTGTCACAACGTTATCATTTGTACCACTTTGTTTAATACAATTTACAAGTTGTGCAATTGCATCATAACGTTCAACTTTTGCCAACTGTTTACCAACTTCGCAATACACTTTGACAGGTTTCAGTTTGAATTCTTTTAATATTTTCAAAGCAATCGAAAAACCGTCTTCAATATTTTCACCACAGATAATTGTTAATACAGCCAGATAAATTATTTCCACTGTTGAATCGAACAGAGTTGGCACTTTAACGTTGCCTTCAGGTTTTGTTGGTAAAATACTGGCATAAATTTCCATTGCATTTATTCCATTAGTTTCACATTCTGACAAAAATTTAACTATTTCATTTTGATTCCAGATAGTATTTATGTGTTTTTCAATTTCTCGTGTCTGTAGTTTCATGACTAATGAAGACTGTGTGAGGCATTTTTCTTCAAAATTGTCTAGAGAATTTACACTACCTTCTCCCACTATGAAAAAATGTGTAGTTTTATAAATTTTTTAAAATTTTAAACATCTCTGTATTGCTTACCTGAGGCTACTTCAACCCATTGATCTTGTTCTAAAATTTGTTTTAAATGTTTTTCGGCCGAATGTAAAAAGTTCACTTTGGACGTAAGATCGGTGAAATTTTTAGCATTTTCTTGATAAAATCGTATACAAGTCATGGCAGCTCGAATATAATCGCCTAGAAAGAGCTGCAACTGATATAATGAATGGAGCATATTCTGTTTCTCTAAATGTCGGCATATTTGTCGTAAATAATTCTAAAAATAAACATGTTATACTTTATTTAAACAAAAACATTTACTGTACAACCTTCCATATATCTAAAGTTGAATCCATTTTGCTCATTCCTTCTTGGAAGACATTTATAATGCCATCTTTCAAGCAGCGCATATAAATATCGATGAATATATCTGTGTTTAATTGATTTTCAATTATGTATTTTAAGGATTTTTCCATTTCTCCGTGTTTTATGTAAAATTCCAACAAACTTAAATGTGTTCCATATTTGAATAGGTAATAAATACATTCATCATAAAAAATAGAGTCAATAGTGGGCTTATAAGCATACGACTTCCTTTTCAATTTCTCTTTGTCTTGATTGTAATTTCCATCAACTATATGTTTCAAATTTCTCAATTTACTTAATATACTGACAGCCGCATCCGATTGTGCTGGCAAAATACAACTCTGATTCAAACTAACAGTGGATGCAGTTAATATTTTATGGCTTTGAAGTTCTTCCAACATTTTCCTATTTATTGTATTTGTTTTTGATTCAAGTATTTGAATAATTTCATTTAACAGTACAGGATTTTTCGCTGGTTTTGTGTCAGAAACTGTACTAATATTGGAAGTTCGGGAAACACATCGTGATCGCCATGCATCATCTTCTAATCCTTCTTGCAATGACGCTTGTTCAGAAACAGTCTCATAATGACCACCTTTATCTAAACAACGTTGAAACTTTTCTCTGGCTTGCGGCAAACTACCAGCTTTCAGACAACTTTTTCCCCACGCGGCAAAAACACCTACAAAAGGAACAACGAAACTGTGGAATAAAACAACAAAATAAACATTTTAATTTTATACTCGAATTATCCAATCCAGCTTTCGTAGATACTTCAAGGGCCAAATTCCATTGTTCACGTTCAAGTAATTTATTTCGTAGGATTCTTAAAACAGACGAATCAATATAAGGCCCTTGAGTGTTGTTAGAAATTGGTAATAAATTCAGACAACCACGTTCCGCTAACAAACCCAAAAGATCTGCTTGTGATAATATTCTTTCGGACAGTGATGTGCCAATATGTAAATTACATTCAACAGACGACATTTTTGCTGCCATTGCTAGTGTTCTGGAATCATATACATTTATTAAAATTTATGTGCATTAATTTTTAATAAAACAATTACTTTAACATTTTTATTACAAGCAAATAATCGATTTCTTGGATTGGTTCTTGGTTCGGTTGAAGCAGTTTCAGCATTTCGTCGCATTGTTCAAGAAGAAATCTAAAAATTATGAATTGTATTTTTTAAATTGTCACATTTATTAAACAACATACTTTGGATATTCAATAGTTTTTGAATGGTACTTCATAATAGACAGACATAGCGATACACTTGGTGCATGTTCGTATGAAAATTCATCTCTAACAATTTCATTGTGATCTGCATCGTCTGTTAAAATCCAATAATCGTACACCAACGATCTGGACGATAATGTTTCCGAAAAGTCAGATTCCGAGCCGTGAGTTTGTTGAAAGCAATCAACACAAACACGTACCAGAATATCACCATAAGTTGGTACAAGCATCCGTTTTAATGAACAATTGTAGCAAATAACCCGACCACATCGTCGACAATGATGGCGACGATTGAACATTGAGAATGTTATTTGTTGACAACACATACACTCCAACACTTCATTATTCTGCACCCATTCATCTTTACTAGGCACATCTTCTGGCATTATGAACATTTTATTTTCTAAACATATATTCAACGAATCAAGGGATTGCATTAATTTACATTCTGGCGTTCTTAATAGACGTGGATTCGGTTGTGTAATAACGCGGAAATCAAGACTCTTTGCGGCATAAGCCCTCAACATATCATCGATTTTATTTAAATTTATGTGTGCATCAATGTATTTAACTTGCGTTAGTTCTGTTGTGAGAATTGTTAAAACAGCACCCAGTTTCTCTAATTTTGTATTCATTATTAGAATTTCTATTATACTCAAAGGATCTCGAATTAAACATAACATTGACTCGTACTCGTTAGATGTAAATACCACAAACATTTTCAAACTTAATCTCATGTTTAACAAGAATGGATCGTTTATTTTATCAATTAAGTAATCAACAATAAATTGTAAATGATGTAGATTTTTTAATAATTTTGTTAAATTGTAACATATATTTATGGTTTGAGAGTATGGTAGATTGTTTAGAAAGTTTTTTATTGTTATTGTATCCAAATTGTCTGAAAAACCACGAGCTATGTGGTCTTCGTTGATTTTTTGTAAAAATGATTCATCTGGATCGAAGAGCTCGATATATTTTAATAAAGCATCCAACTGAAATAATTTAAAAATAGTAAAATGTACAAGAAAAAATGGAAAACTACTACTTTGTCATGCGATAAAAGTTTGCTAATTACATCTTCAGCAGAATTTTTACAAATTTCGTAACATTCAGCCCAATTTTCAGCCTCCAGCATAGAACGATTCTAAAAATTTTTAAAAATTAAAAATCCTAATGAAATTTTATAATTATTAAAGTACCATTTCACAGAACTCGATTATTTTGAGCCAATTTTCCAATCCCGTAATTTTACTAAATGATGTTAAATCGAAACGACTGATTTCACACTTGATTAAATTAATTGTGAATAAACCGGGCCATTTATGAAAGTTTTTCAATATTGTATCAATTCTTTCGTCTATATTCGAAATGTATTGTACATATTTGTAACAATCTGTTTCGCATCCATCTTGTATTAAATTGATTAAAACCATATCTCTTAATTGTATAAAATCTTCATTCTTTTTAAGCTGATTTTCTGGTACACTTTTAATGATATCATAAAAAGCCTTCCAACTAATTGTCTTTAAAGGATTCTCTTCAACTTCTTCGGCCGTTTCTAAGCTTTCATTCGACTGAAGACTGGCAATTGACAAATTAATCGATTGTGTATCGTACTTAGAAATTTGTTTGTTAATATAATTTGCAATCTTCTGATAATTAATATCATTTTGTAAGGCAGTTATTATTAAGTTATTGTCAAAAATCACTTTAAGGTGTTGAATTTTCTCCAATTTCATATAATTTATAAAAGTTTGTACACGTAGTTCGCTTATATCCATATTTAAGCCTTCCACGTTATGTAATTCATTCAAAATATACGCCAACAGCCAATTTCGTCTTTGTATATATGCGATAATATTTGAACTTGGCACATGTAATATATTTTCCGGATATAATTCATCTTTTGTGATATGTTCTTGCGTATGTAAGTTAATGGTTGGAAAACAATTGCCAATTACGTGATATAAATAGTCTAATTTAAGTTTTCCAAAATATTTCTCAAATTCACTTGGATCTAGATTACGTTCAAATAATAATATTCCCATTAATTCTGAACGATTGAATTGCAATAATTCAAAATATGATACGTTTTTGCCTTTAGATATGATGTCGCTTGAATTTTGTTCTATATACAGAATTTTTGAAAAGGCTTTTAAATAATTAAATAATTTTAATAAATATTTAATGTTTTCATTATTGGCCTTTAAATTTCGCTCAACGTGTTCATTGCATAAATTGTTGATTTTCATTAATAATTTATGTGTTGGATGATTGGCATTTAAGCTACCTATTTCAACTGTATTTAATTTTTCTTGAAAATCATCGTAAAGTAGTGCCAAATTATCATAAAACTCTTCAGTTCGTCTGTGAGGAATTAAATCTAAATTTATATTACTGTTTGATAAAATCGTAGACAAAGAGGTATTATCTTCAAATTCCATTTGATTAAATAAACTGTATAATTTATGGCAGAATGTTGAGTACGACGAGAAGACATTTTCGTCCATAGTGGATTTCTCGAAAGCCAAGTTTAATAAGGTTTTACAATCGTCTGACATTGATGCTTGTGTTACACATAAATCCATTATATTCATAAAAATTTCATTGGAAAATTGCAGATGGTTTAGAAACGAATGTACTTTTTTAAATTTATTTATAATTTCTTCACATTCACTATTGAAATATATTGGATTTTGTTGAAAGAAGTTTATTATTACATTTTTTACAGACAAATCAGCTGTATTCAATAAAATATTTGGACTTTCTTTTTGAATCATTTTCATTTTAAATATTTTTCTTAAATCCTCTCTAACGTACTGCAATTTTTCGGTATATTTTATTTCAAATGCAATTGACTTTTCTTCCAAGTTAAATATCTGTAATAAAAACGATTAACACATATTAATTATTATTATCAAGTGGTGAAATGTCGTATTTAATATTATTCATGCTCTTTGTAAATATTTTCCCGAGAATATTGTCTTTTTGGCCGCCACCGTATGAAGTAAATCTCAAACAAGAAGAAACATTCGTTATATCCGATCTAGTAGAGAATGAGGACGTTAATGATGTTTATAAAGAGGAAGAAGAGATAATAAAAAGGGAGGATTTAGAAAAGTTCCATTTTAATTTAAATAATGACGAGAAGTATTATCGTTTACACCGTAATGTACGAAAACAAAACATAATTTCACAAACAACACCAAAAAATGATAAGAACATAAAGAAATATGATGAATTTAATCCAGACGTTGATGAACCACTTCCATGGGAAGCTGGTTTTGTTTACAAAGATGAATACAAAAAGGTACACTTACGAAAATATTCAATTTACATGGCGCATTTGTGACTTAGACAATAAATGCGTAAAATTTTATACAAAAAAGATCATTAATTACCTACAATTAGCTAGAATTGTACCTACCATAAGAATGTCGAGTGCCTAATTTTTGTTTATAGAATAACAAAGAAAAGAGAAACAGTGACAATTATGATTATTCTCAATTGAAGAACGAATATAATGAAAATATTAAAATGGCAGAACGATTTAATAAAACATTAAACTATACAGACATAAAAGAGGATGAATCTGCTAAAGAGGCTGTAAATAATTTATTAAACTTCAAACAAATACCTAAAAATTGTACTCAAGAAGAAACAAAAGGAATTGGTAACAGATTTTATCAACATTTTATAAATAATTCATGGACTATTGTTTATCAGGTATTGGTGCAATCGAATGTATATGGATCGATTTGAAAAAGCCTCGTATTAAAAATAGAAAATATTGGATTTTGGAAAAAATCATACGTATCGTTTTAATTTGGTTAATAATTTACATTGTTATCGCAGTACCTTTATGGTGTCAATGCGGTAAACGCGTTTCCATAGTAACAAATTCAAATTTCTAAATAAAAGTGCGTTACTACGGCAACTACCTAATTGCTTGAATTTGTTTAGGATGGTGTTGTTGTTGTTGCCGTTGTGAATTTTGTCATCCGACTGAACAAATTGATGAGATAAAAAAATTTTTCGCCGATAATCCCCTAGGCGTCTATCACGACAACAATGGTACGAAAATTACGTATGGCCCAACGAATTATGAAAGATATGCCCACAAAAATTTAGAACATGCCATAATGAATCTATAAGAAAAATTGTTGCTTCACTTACCCTTATAACTTGATAAGCCCTATTAATATCTTCTTGCTTGAGGCACATATAAATTAGGGACTCGGGTGGAGCCAACATGTAATTAAGTAAGTTATTCTCACATTGATTCGGTTTTACATGCATAATTAATTCCATTCGCCACGATGCGTCTATTACGTATTTATTAAGATTGGTAAATTGTTTGTACTCTGGTGTGTTGTTGTAAATGTTCTTTAGTTTAACGTCGTCCAAAATACTTTTTAATAAATATAACAGTAATCTGACTTCCCGTTCATTACAGACGTATTTATCTAAGTTTATATTACGTTTTGTTTTATTTTTATTTATAAGATGCTTTTGTTGAAGGAATATTAAAATAAAAATATTTTCTAATAATTCAATTTGTAGTTTTAGATTGTTGATACCTAATATTTCAGTTTTAATTTTGTCGATTATTAAATTTACATTATTGTGGTTGATGTCTTCATCTGGATTGATAAGTTTAATAATATTTGATAAAAGGTAAAACATTGTAAATGCAAAACTTTGTGATTTATCAGTGTTATTTGATTCAAAATTTTGAAATAAGTCATATATTTCGTTCCATTCTAACTGATTTAGTTGTAAAAATTCCGATAAGGTTTCTAATAAACTGTTGTTACAGGAATAAAGAAATATATCTGTTGGATTGAGTGTTTGAGAATGTTTTTCACAAAATTTGTACCAAGTTATAATTTGATTAATTTCTTTTATATAAAACTGCCAAAATGGATCCAACAGTTCCAATTTAACTTTACGAATTATTTGTTGTAACTCATCTAAATCTATACACTGAGAATTTGTTATTTCTATACATTTTAATGTAAAAATTTTATTTAATATTGTCTCATTAAACACAGATGGTAATTCATTGTTATAATTACTGATAATTTCATTAAACCAATGCTGTTTTTTGTACAGACAGTAATCAAACAATGTCGAAGGTTCGTCTACTGATAATTGAAATATTTGTTTACTATATTTTGCACATTTTTGTAATAAATCCTCGTTTCGATTAGCCAATAAGGTTAAATATAAAATATCTTTTTGTAAAACACCATCATCGATTAGTTTGAATATTTTTGGTAATATTATTTCCATTAAATTATGATCATCATATTTAGTATTTATTTTATATTCACCAAACTTTTTATAGAAATATGATGCTGTTTTTTGGAGATTTACATCAAGTTTTAGTTTTTCTAAACAGTCTTTAAGTTCATCCATTTGGTTTATCTTAAAATGTTATTGAATGTTAGTAAATATGTTAAATATTTCAAATCTGTTGCTTACGTTTTACATACTCTTAAAAAATAAAAACAATTTTACTTCACAAACACTGTAATCATCACAAATTTGATAAATAAACACAAGCAGCTGCTTAGTGTCAACTTTTTGGTTAGTTAAATAAGTGTAATAAGCATGCGTTAAGTTAGAAGAGGGAAATTATTTTAAATTTAAAATCAATAGTTTTATAAAACATTGTATAAAAGTATAAAAAATTCCATCAAGATTCATTTAAAAGCAATCAACTGCAATATAAAATGAAAGTCGACAATAAAAATCCAGGTTTTATGGATATTTAATTTACCTAGGCGTGTACTTTAAAACTTTGCGTTGTTTTGAGTTGCAAAGTTTTGCGAAAGCAATTTCTGTTGTATAATAAATTAAATGTTATCACAAAAGGAATAATAAAACGCTGCAGCAACATTTAAAACATTTATTTTCGCTTAAATAATACAGGTAAATACATCCAGTAAAAAATAATACACAAAAATGACTCACAATTTCTACTTACAAATTTTCGGTGTTTGTTAATTTTTGACAATCATGATAATTAGTAATACCCTTATTGTGCGATGAGTATTCCGGCACAGCTGACAATGGATCAGGTCTATATCGTGCACTATTCCTGGAATTAGTCCTCAGCATTGGCATTTCAACGGAAACAATTGTCGTTAGAACCGAATGTCTATGATTATTTACACTACCACCACTGATTTTAAGTGTCCCATCAACGATGGTACGTTTATATTGCGGCCCAGAACCATACGGTAACGGTTTACCACCAATGGCTCCTTTATGCCGTTCTGCACGATCTTTGCACAGGCCATAACGGCCCATCAATATAAAGAAGTCCCTTCTGTATTGTTGCGTTAACAATGCATATAAACATGGATTAGCACACGAATTTAATGGATAGAAAAACACTAAAAGTATTTTCGTTTGCGTTACATTAATTAAGGGATGGCCCAGAAGGGCAGTCATGCCAAAGAATGCAATCGGTGCCCAACATGCGAAATCGGTGAATATCAGCAATGCCATCCTTTTGGCCACTGTTAAATCCGATCTTACTGACGTATTTGAACCAGTTCGGCCACCCTCACGAATTGATTTATACATACTGCCATAACAGACACATATTAGGGCGAATGCAAAAGCATTGAATGCCAGCAATGTGGACAAATATATGGCGTCCGCTTTTCCTTTATTCTCCAACGGTAAACAAATGCTGGTTTTTGAGTAATTGCTGATACCTAACAGTGGTAGCGATGCCATGAAAAGGGCACACATCCAGCCAGCGATCATTACACGCACTGCTGTGCGTAATTTTAAACGTTTATTAAGATGAATGGCCCATGTTATGGTGTACCAACGTTCTGTTGTAATTATCGCTAATGTGTAAACGGACAATACATTGCCGAATATTGTTAAAAAGCCAGCTACGCTACAACCATTACCTGCAATAAAAAAGGCAAACTGGTCAAATTTCGTTACTATAGATCGATATTGGTTGTAATTTGTCATTTTATCGTCGTGTGGAACAATACAAATGAAACTGAAGACATTAATCTTGTGTTTCTTGCAGAAAAAGCAATATATGACACTGAAATATTGAATAGGTAAATATTCTATATCTTTTTTTTCTAAAAAACTATTTGATAAGATTTTATTTCTACAATGTTTCAATATCATAAATAGTTTTTGTGTTTGAACAAGAACTGTTTAATGTTTATGTTCCTAAATCCGTGATTTTCATTTTCTTAAAGCGACTTTAAAATTTACTTTAGAAATTGCTGTATCAAATATTGGACTATTTTTTTTATATCCAATCAATCTCATATACAAACATTTTTCAACTTGAATGAATGTATAAATCAGTGTTTTGAAAATGGCTTATTGCGATGTACATTTGGGAAAAGGAGAATTAATTTGATGAAGCTTGTGATTTCAATTTTTTAGTTGAATTTATTTAATACATTATAAAGTAACAGTCAGTTGAGTCAGTAATCAAATTCACAGCTTTAAAACACTTTTTTCCATTTAATTCTTCATTTCGTTAAATGAGTGAGGAAAATTACTAGCAACAAGTGCATTGAAGTCGCACTTAATAAAATACTTTACTTTTAATGAATGTTTTAGATAAAATTTGAATTAAGGTATAATATATTAGTCTATTTATTTTCAACGTTATGAAGGTACTTAGTAATTACAACAAGAACTTTCATGTTTAATCTAATGTCGGTAAAGTTTTTAAAAGTTAAATACGACTAAGTAAACATAAGTAATAAATTCACGTTCGTTTAATTATTATAATTTCTTGAATGGCAAATAAACAAGACTTTCAAACTTAGTATAATAACGAGTATTTACCACGGAAACAGTTGGTTTTTTTCCTTATTGTACATACTATATTAAAACAATAATAAGAACATTACAAACATATGAAACATGTTAGAATTTGCGCTCAATTTCTACACAAAACTTTTGTTTAATTTAATATAATAAAATAAATTCGCGTTGTATATTTAACTTTGTTAAAATTTATATTTATTATTTAACGAAACATGTTATATACGATACTGTTAAAAAATTGATATCGCTGTATAATTAATTTCCAAAATACTTATTATAAGTTAATATTAATTGAAAAGTTTCAGTGGAAAACTTTCATAATTGAGTTTGATTGTGTTATTTCCGGTTGAGTGAACTGGCTTTAAAATACGAAAAGATTTTATACGAAACAAAGAGGTGAATGAATAAAATTGTATTGTTTCTATACTATAATAAACCGTATAATTTATTAGATGTGAATAGAATAATGGCTTTCACAGCAATATGTTGCTATAATGGGGGTTGAAGTGTATCTATACTCGTATTCAAATTTATATTATTATACATACGTATAACGGACAGTATATATGTACAGTATATGTATTCAATTTAAAAATGATAACATGTTGATGGACAATGAATTTCTTTCTAAGTAATTGTGAAAATAAACTTAACACGTTTATGTAATAACAGAAATATTACGTACAATATTTTGTTAAAAAAAATATTACTGTACTTTATTTTCTACTACAGTAAATGGAATTACTTAAAGGAATGTTCTTTTAGAACAGAATTTCCATTGCAGCGCTTTCATTCAAGGAGGGTGAAAACCACAAATTCAAAAAATGTTTGCATTTGCGTAAAATAATTATATAAGTAATGATAGTTTGTTCAAACATTTATTTTCTGCAATGACATTACCTGTTGAATAAATTTTATTTTTATATTTATTCGTTGATTATTTAATACAGAAACAGACACAAAAATAAAATTTATTATTGTAACACAATACTCGTATATTGGATTCCCGAACCAGAAAATTTTACTTTTTTCATTTAAACTACTATTTTCATGCATTTACTAGTTTTTTAAAAAATGGTTTAAAAAAAATAAAAACTAAACTAAATAGTATTTATACATGTATGTAAGTACGTTATGTATATTTTAATACGTGCATAAATTTATATTAGATAAAATCGAATATTTTAATGCGGACAACATAGTTATCATAAATAATAAGCGAATATAGTAAATTTATTCCAAAATAGAGCGGAAATTACCAATGTTGTGTTAGGTAGTGACTCAAGTTTTTGTACAAAAAGCTATTAATAGAGAAAGCATTTAATTATCGCAAAATATTTCCTGATAATAACTTAAAGCTTGATTTAATTAGAATATTAATTGAATTAATGTGGAAACAAACTATGTATATTCGAACTAATCTATTAAAGAAAATTACTAACGTGGGCGAAAACAATATAATATTTCTAATTTTGCTAATACAAATTGAATTTAAAAAATTGTGAGTACCTTCTTGCCAATCAATTGCTGAATTGAAATATGCTCCAATCGAACAGGCATCCACAACAGCAATGAGGAGCAAATGGATACCAATGCATAAATCGGCGATGGCCAAATTGCACATCAGAAATTTTGAAACAGTCAAACGGAAATGAGATGTGGCTATAACGATTACTACGAACAAATTTCCTATAACAGCTGACAGAGAAATGAACCAAACTGGAATACGAAGTGCCCAATTGCCCATTAAATCTTCGCATGGATTAAATGCATCTGGAGCTGGATGACATTTAACCTGAAAATGTTTTTTCCAGTGTTATCAAAGAGCTTTCAATTAAGCTCCATAATGTATTTGATGCACAAAGTTTTGTCTAACTTCAAAAACATATACAATTATTATAACAAATAATTCAAATATTATGCGCATTGAAATTTATTTATTTTCAAAATTTGATTAAAATGAAATTTTGATTCACAATTACTCGAGTTTCAGTTTAAATTATGAATAAAAATAAAATTATTCGAAACATGTAGAAAAAAAGAAACAAAGTTTTATTTTAGTGCTTTATTATATGTCTTTTTTAATCAAATTCGAAAGTAATTGAAATTACTAAATAAAATGTAATTAGTAAATGTACGAATGTTTTTTTCTGTTTATTGTTGTCTAAAGTTGAAATACTGAAATTAATTGAATTTATAACACTTGCAAAATTCCCAGTATTATTATACAGTTAATTGGACTGACTTTTTTGATTAACTTTTTATTACAATTTAAACAAGTAGACTTGTTATGGTCAGTCACAATATTTTTCAGTAATACGAGTATTTTTTGTTTTTGTTTTTTGTATTCGTATAATCTATAAGTAGGATTTATCTTATTCTTTTTTCATATTCTATCGACCCATAAGTGAGCTTTCTGCGTTAGCTTACGCTTATACGTATAGTTATGAAAAAATTTTGGGGTGTATGTAAATTATTTTTCTGCTTTTATTTCATAAAAATGCTAATCTATATAAAACATAAAATTTTTATAACAAACTTTAAGAACATTTCCTTTTTCAGTATTAATCAAATGGTTACGTTATAATATATTTACGTCAACAAATAAATTAATATTATTTGTATAGCTTCAGGTTTTTGATAAATAAAAATGCGGTACAGAAATAAACCTATAACAAATTTAATTGGAAAACTCGATCCTTTATTAGTTTTGTGTATTAAAATATTTTTATCTTATTACTCATATTTATGCGATATTGTTACAAAAATATGGAAGAATACCTATATGGAAATGAACAAAATTAATAAATAATTGCTTCTCATTGTCTAACATGCTTATATAATATATATTTATTTCCATTATATTTATATTTATTTATAGGAACGTTAATTTTTTAAACGACTTTTCCTGCATCCTGAAGATCTTTTAACACTCGACTTATCTTATACTCCAAATGAGCACAATAATCTTTCTAGTGCATCTTGTGGTGCTCGAAGAACATAATTTGTCTTTTACAATTAATTGCTCCAACGTATCACAATAAAACTGTTAAGATTAAACACTCCAAATAAACCCTACGTATGTCAACATTAAATAAAGATTTATTTTCCACTTCTATGTAATTTCATTTCCATTCAAACTATTCCTAGCAAATAAAGCTAATTGCAATTTTTTAATATAATCGTATAAATTTGCGATAATGGTATCCATATTCCATATTACTACGTATGTTAATTTATAAAACTTTATGTAAATGATATGGCTGAATATGAAATTTCAACATACAAATTGCACTAAAGTATACCTACTTTGCGTTAAATTAATTTTATGGTACTTGTAAAAACTTATTATTATAATTAAGATCTGCACATGAAATTCAAACCTCATGATAATTCCTGTAAATTTCGCCGCACAGTGCAGTTGTGACTGGAAAAACATTTGTACTATTGTGGAAAACTTCGTCGTCGTCGCCCCAAAATTCATTCGATTCATTTTCATCCACAAAAGTTGCATTCATGGTCATCCAGTTCATCCAAGATTGATCGTTGTTTTGTTGTAGTACATAACTTGTTGTATTTTTCGCTTGGCAAGCCTGCTGAAGTTGTTTAACAATTTTTGTATGCCGTTGAAATTCCCATGGATTGTGGGTGTGCGGAAATTTAAATGCACAACAGTGATATGGGTACGTCAACCATGCTTCCTTTATAAACTAAAAAGGAACACACCAAGGATAATAAATAGAGAAATGTAAAGTATTCTGATTTAGATGCTTGTCGTGCTTTTTTAATAACAATTTCTTTCATGTTCAGATATATTTTTGGCTTTTATTACTTTATGAAGTACGTGTCAAAAAAAACTATATTTTCCGTATTTTTTTTAATGAGTGCAGAACTTTAATAAAACTTTCCTAATATATTGTCTAATGATTCATTTTTAATTTTTTTTTTATTAGAACTCTGTAGATGCATTATTAGAGAAATTGGCGTAAAATACTAATAAAATCCAATATTAGGACTGTTTTGCTATGTAAATATCACATAGTTTAATAAATAAAGAAATGTAAAATATGTTGATACATTCATCCTTGTCATGCCTTTTTTAATAACAATTTAATTTAGTTTAAGATCCATTTCTGACTTTTATTATTTTTATGAACGAAATACGTGTATAAGAAGCTTAACAAGTTGCATATTTATGGCCCTTGTGCTTAGTAGGTGGTACGAACGAAAATTTATAGGTAAAACCAGTTGTATATTGTATATCAATAATTCAAAGATAACAAAAAATTTACGTGTAAGAAAAATGAAAATGATGTAGTATTATATTTATTAAATGAGTAGGTAGGTACGTAGGCTGAAAAACTGAAAAGCTGTAAAATATTTATATTTATATACAGTATTAAAGTGGCTCAAATGAGTGTTCAATATTTTAAAAGAAAACAATTACACTAACTTTTCTATATCTAGTTGCATTTACTACAATTTTACATTTTCTTTAAAAAATAATATAAATGGATGAATACTGACAGTTACTAAGATCCTACTTTCAAAATTCACTCACGAATCCAATTTAACAAAATTATTACTGGATAAAGTAACTTATGAGGCGCCGTTTGGGCAAAAATAGAAACTTGTACGATATATAGAGGTCTAATGCCGATATATAGTACTTTTAGGCCAATATATAATGATTTTATGTAATATATAGGAATTTTACGTAGATATATAACGTTTTAATATATAACTTTCTGATATATAATTGTTTTATGCAACTACAGAAAACTGTGCAATATATAAGAATGTTCTGTGTCGATATATAAAGGTTTTATGCCGATATATAGAGATTTTTGTTTACATAAAACGCCGCAATATAATGAGGGCGCTCGCGTCTCATCTTGTTTAGGGTCTTTTTATAAACAATACTTATGTTAAAAACCATGTATTTTCTGTTGTTTACCATTTGTTTAACTTGCTAACATATAAAAATTAAAAACTGTCAATTGTTAAACAATAAAAAGACCCTAAACAAGATGAGACACGAGCGCCCTCATTATATTGCGGCGTTTTATGTCAACAAAAATCT